>JACJUY010002983.1:0-91587 GCA_014220935.1 Platorchestia sp. MABIK | reverse complement strand
TAATATCTTCATTTCAAAATGATTTAATATCTTCATTTCAAAATGATTTAATATCTTCATTTCAAAATGATTCAATATCTTCATTTCAAAATGATTCAATATCTTCATTTCAAAATGATTTAATATCTTCATTTCAAAATGAATCGAATGTATTCTGAAACTTATTCATATTCCTCCATTTGAACACGACATTTGTGAACTCAAAGTTTTGTCGAGGATTGTTCCTGATAGACTGAATGAAAAACAGAGGTAAAAAGAAGGAACAAGGAAGAATAAATAATTGAGCGCTCAATGTTCTACTCATTCTCAAAAGACGAGTTCCAACTACTGTAAATTATAACAAGAAGGACCATTAAAACAAAAGACGAGTTCCAGCTACTGTAAAATGTAACGAGACGGAGAACTAAAACAAACGTCAACTTTTATCAAAGCAATTGCTTATGAAGCCAAATAATGATTGAGTTCGTTTGCACTCTAAACAGCTCTCAGAAAAGGATGAAATAGCCTTTCTCAGAGGCTGAATTACCCTCAAGTTAATATCGGAACGTACGTAAGTACTTATATATACAGTACTCGGCATATTCATCTCTACTGAACAACGAATGTAATTAAGACGCGCGCTTTGTATAGTAAAAGGCGTGCGCAATGCTTGCACGTTGTTTCTTGAGAGAAAAGTAACAAGGAAAGAAAGATTCTCAGCGTAATGACACCTCCGCACAGCTCTGCTCATCATTCGTAAACGCTGATGTTTTAACGTTTACAATTAAGTCTTTTTACGAGAGAAGAGGAGCTAAGTTTATTCTAATAGAACACGACATGAGTTACGATGTTAAGATGTGTAAGCACGGAATGCATTTCAGTGCGTAAATAGCGCGAACATTTCATTGCGGATTTAGATAGTTATTTTTACAGAACACATTGCGCTAGAACAGACATACCATAATGGGTTATCAAAAATTTGGAGTCGCTAACAGCTGAGTTCCAAATTAAAAATCTTGAAGTTCATTTACCTCGTAATACTGAAGAATTTACTTCTTCCATACTACAGCTAATAGTATTGTTATATTTATTATACAATGGAATTGATCTCATTCTTATTACAATAAATCACTTTGAAATTATCGTGCGTACGCCATGAATATAAAGAAGAGAATTTATTCGAGAAGATGATACTCATTACGTATTTGAAGGAGTCGTGCTTGAGAAGACAATAAATTTTGATGGCAAAACGGCAAGAATCATATTTATTTTTGGTTAGATTGTTCAGTTTTATATTAGACAAGTCCTTCATTGATTTGTATGACAAAGATCTCAAAGAAACCTTCTTAATTTTTCTGTTTTACTGACACATGCTGACTGACGCTGTGAATATGTTTTGCTACGTTTGAAGTACTTACAACTCATCCTACGACGTATGTTGCCTAACCGGTGATATTGATAAGTCTACAAGGCCTGTCAATATTATATCAGTGAACGCTGATCAAAAGTTAGTGCCGTGGTAGACCTCCTTATGAATTTCTACAAATTCAATTTAAACAGAGTAAGTCAGCAAGTCTCGCTTAAAACATGAAAATTCAGAAGGTTTCTATGAAATTTCTGTCATAAAAATCAATAATGGACTTGTCTAATATGAAACTGAACAATTTGGCAATAAAAAAATTGTTCATACCGTTTTATATCCTAAATAGGATTTTTAATTTCAAAATGAATTATCAGCTCCAAAATAAGATTTAAATAAAGAGCAGGTCCAATATCACTAATACCATGCCATTGAACGAGCTCAAGATGCTTTATTGAAGTGAAATAGGTTTTGAATTCGAAAAGTACAATAAAAGGATTTAGAAAAGGTATGTACAAGAAAAGTGTTCTGGAAAAGGTGAAGAAAAAGATGTTCTATTAGCACGAGAGAAGGACTTTGAGAAAGTACAAGAAAATGATTTTGTAAAATACCAGGAAAAGATACTCAAAACGTACAGGAAAAGATACTCATACCAAGAAAAGATACTCATTTTGTAAAATACCACGAAAAGATACTCAAAACGCACAGGAAAAGATACTCATACCAGGAAAAGATACTCATTTTTGTAAAATACCAGGAAAAGATGCTCAAAACGTACAGGAAAAGAATTATGAAAAGGTACAAGAAATGCTGTTGAAAGAGCTGTGATTGAGTTTCTCGCTCGTTTAGGCTTTTGCTTGGAAGTGTGCAGTACCTATTTCAGGAGAGATAACAGATGTCAACTGAAAGTTACGTGCAATATATCGAACGGCTCGAGCTGATGATGGTGAGCTGATGGTCCAGTACCGATGAGATACCTACCGTAAGTTGGGTCGTCATTTGATTTCAAAGCCGCCATAGGATCGAGTATTTATGAAAAGAATGAACTAGATGTAGCAGCCCACTGACTTTCTGTCACAAATTTTCTAGATTTACAGATGAGCTTTAAATGTTTGAAAAAAAGATCAGACGTTGAGTTATCAGGCAGCATTAATTTTCAGGATTCCAAAACTCGCATTGTCAGCTGTTTGCATTGCTCTGAGAAGCACACTGTGATTTTAAAGTAACTCACAGAATTAAATTTAAACATCCCATACCATGAACTGTATTAACAGTATACAGTAAAAAATTAACGTACCATTAACCCAATTAACAGCACGTATAACTAACAAAAACAAAATGCCCATCAAGCACAGACATCACCTACTCATTCTGAAAAGCAGCTCCACTTCGCAATGTACCAACTACGTTGCCGGCCGGCCATCAGCGTAAGAGGTCGCTTCAGAAATACAGGCTTAAAAGCATTGAAAATTGCGGATCTCAGGGTTCAAGTGAAGTGGCAGCTCGGTCTGCATGTAATCCGAAGAATTCTCACCCTCCAGGACTCCCTTTAACTGAACAAAGCCCCACTAAAGCAGCATTGTTAGGTAAAGAGCGTACGGAGAGGTGAAGGTAGAGAGAGGCAGTGTGCATTCTAGAAGCACTCAACTAATTTTATGCCATAGGCAAAGCTCAACTGAATTTCCGTTTAGGGATTGGCTAAAGGATGAGGTTACTTGCACGCATTCGTGAAATTCTTTGCCCCGAGCATGCCCGTCGACTCGCTGTCGCGTTGCTGCTCTTCGTTTGAAAGTGAAGCGGCGCATTTTATGGGTTGTTCGACGTGGTTAGTAATTAGAACATTGTTTTGCTGAGCACAAAATGAAATCAAAATGACCATGAGCTTATAGATAACGTAATTTAAAAGATGTGTCAACGAAAATTTATTATTTAGTGATATTAGCAGTAGTATTTCGGAGTGTGTATATGTTTTTAGAAATTGTGGCCGTTGAATCAATAGTGCCAGAAAACACATTCTTTCATTTGCTGCCAATAAATATTTTCGTCATCATTATTCTCTCACCAAAAAATTGTACCTTATTTTTGGATCGGTTCATGGATTGGAAGTTGGTTTTTTACAGTATTTCCAACAATTAATGAATAGACACGGAATGTAATAGGAGAGTTACGAAATGCCAATAACAAAAATACCTAAAATGAATTTGTAATGGGATTAATGATATTGTTTATTCCTTATCGCATTGGTAGCACGAAACGTTGTAAGAAGGTCCTACAGTAAATGATATTCAATTATGAAACTGCAATTATTTACCTATCTATTTTCACTGGTAAATCTTGGCATGGTAATGGCTTTAAATAACATCAACATCACAAAATTTGTCAGTCATGCAGTGCATTTCTGAAGAAACCCCACGTAAGCTCATCTATGTAATGACTTGTGATCGACAGCAGCCTACAGCGGACGTTGGTCGCTACAGGAGGATTGGAAAAGGTCGGTGTGGACTCCCTTACATCAAGAATAAAATGGCATGCAAATCTGCTGTGTCGCAAAAAACAAGACTCGTCAATAGCGTGCAAGGCGCTTCCTGATTTGTCGATTTGCATACAGAACTCCAAACCTTGCGCCCGTGACGTCCAATGAGAGAGCGCAACTCTTCCACCAATCAGAGCCGCAGCTAAAAACCTCGAATTCACGTTGGGTTACAAGGGTTGAGCTTCCTTGTAGATCACGGGCCGGAAATTATTGCGCTTGTTTTTTAAGAGATTCTGCTTCTCAAAAGTTTCTGGTCTTTTTATCTCTCATGAAATAAGTAGGTCAGGAAATGCCTTGACATGCGTACTGTACTCAGTATTTTATGAGATAAGATCGTTTTGCTTTCCTTTAAGAAAATCGAGTAAATACAACAAAGGGTTAATTTGAGGAAGAACACGCTTTGTGTTCTGTATCGAAGGTATTACATAAATTCTTGCTTATAAGCTTAAAAAATTAACATTGATGGCGTTCTCCTTAACTAATTCATTTTCCAATTTTCCTCCTTTTTTAACATAAAAGTAATTTCTTGGTCTCCAATTTCTAATTAAATTTAGTACATTCTAAGTGTATAGAAAGTAAATTAGCGATTAGTGATTTACATATTTTTAGATGTATCGGATGTGATGCGGTAGTTCTTAAATATTGATATCTTTTAGATTCAATGAAAAGTTGGTTGAAGGGTTACAGCAGTTAGATAGAATTCAAGTTGATAGAGATTCTGGGTTTGAAAAGATTGCGGAAATGGCACGAAATGTGGGGTTGACGGGAAATTTTTGGGGTTGCAGAAGCTGAAAAAGTGTAGGGTTATGAAGTTGATTAGGGATTTCAGCGTTGGCGAGATTGAGGAAATGGCACGAAATGTGGGGTTGATGGAAGATTTTCGGGCTTGCGGAAGTTGGGGAATTGGTACAGTTTGTTGGGTTGATTAAAGATTTTCAATTTGAGGTGGTTAAGAATTTGTTATGGGCTGTGGGGTCGACAAAGATTTTGAGGTTGAGAAGATTGAAGAAATAGCAGAGGTTGTAGGATTGACTAAGAGTCTTATTATTGAAAAAGTTGAAGAGGTGCTGGAGGTTTTAGATTGACAGAGATTTTCAGATTGACGGGGTAAAGGTAGTTGGGGCTGTGGATTATCCAAGCATAAATTGAAAAGCTCACAGCTACAACAAACTGTGGCTGATAAACTTCGTCCTTCCTTGCACCTGCATCGAGTGCTAGATTTGACACAAAAATAATTTTACAAGATAAACCTAAACACAAAATTAGTACGCTTGTGTATCCTGTGCCATTAAATGAAAGCGACCAATTTTTACACTAAGATGGTTTCCTGCAATTGGAAGACGTGTTGCAGTTGTGCGTTCAATATCCATGGACTTCCAAGAGAGAAACTTTTCAGTCTCCATTCTAAATAGTGCATCGAAGGGACAACAAATGGCCAACTGACAACAAATTGTCATATATAGAGTGGCGGGCCTTGTTAACTGTACTGAACTATGCGGAAATTACCGATGGGTTCACTAGAATTTTTTCCCACGATTACATGAAAATAGTAATTTCACTGTCATTTTTGACCTTCTGATTTCTTTAAATAGAGTAACAATCATTTCATTTCCGATCAAACGACTGTTTTAATCCCCTTCTTGAACTCGGCGGTATTTTTTTCGCTGAAATATTTACATGAAGAATATAATTGCATGCGGCTCACCTGTGGCGGTATGCAGTTATTTAGTGCTTCCAATTCTAATTCAGAGTACTTGTTATTACGAGCCTTAATAAGCACACATCCTCTAAAATAAGCAATCACTGCATTTTCCAACATATCTTGACATGCGTACTGTACATATCTCTCATGAAATAAGTAAAAATTTCAAATTTCAGTTCAACTTATTGTTTTTCCCCAAACATCCTCTGAAACAAGTAGCGCATTTCAGCATTTCTTGATTTCAGTTCAAATAGTTGCTTTACCCCATACATCCTGTAAAATTAGTAAACACTGCATATTCCAACATTTCCTGATACGCCTCACATAACGGTTGTGTACGGTGGCCTAGTTGCACGGAGCCTCAAAAAAGGGAGTGAGTGGCTGGAGGCTGAGAAGGAGTGGTCGTTTGAGCTCCCAAGGGGGCATTGAAAAGACTTTTGATGGCAGCAACGGTCGTTGGTGCGCCAAGGCTCTTGTATAGCCCTGCAAAAACGGCGATCTCTCTCAACGACCTGCATCGAATGCTTACCTGGCCTGTTCCTTCCTTCTCGTCTTCTCTTTCTCTTTTGTCTACTCTTTATACCCCCTTCTTCTTCTCCAGACCCTTACGGGTCTCTCTTTTTACCTTTCTCTCGGGTTCTCTATCTCTTGCTTCCGAGTTTTCTGTCTCATTCTCTTTCTCTAGAGTGAGATAATTGATTTTTCTGTCTTTTTTAGGATTTTTCTGATGGGTTATTTGTGAGATTCGTTTCATGTTAGCAATAAAATCATTCTTCTTATTATTACCTGAATCATTTACTAGATTCCATAGGTATTGGATAGGCAATAACCTATATTTTCCCCATCAAAGTAACGACTTTTGAAACTAGTTTTATGCAGTGCAAGAGTCATCTAGTAATTTGTCTCAAGTCAGCATTTCTTGTGTCCACAACAGATTTTCACCATACGTAAAATATGAATGACTTTCGAACTGTGCAGAATAGAACCAATTACTCACCATTACGTTGCAGTTAGCTCAAATCTATTCAGTTCAGTGTTTACTCGTACATTTTGTTCAGTGTTTGTGACTTCGAAATGCTTACACCTCTCCAGTGCTCTGTGCGTAGCTCTGTTCAGTTCGTCAATATTTCATTAATTTTACTAGTTTAAAAAATTACATGACAAAAATGTGACAACTGTGTCCCATGTTCAAAAGCATCGGTGCAGAAATGCACATCGAAAACTGTACTTAAAATATTAGAACAACAGTCAAATGAACGCACTCTTGGGAAGTAGATTTTACGCCTTAAAATGATCTAAACGAAAAAGCGTACAAGCCTACCTAACGCACTAAATGTTTCTCTCATTAAAATAAGTGAGGTATAGGATCAAACGTACTTGATGAGCACGTGGAATAATTTGAGATAAAAGAACTAATTTTTTCGTCAAAATAAACGACGAAATTTCATTCATACCTCCTAATTCGCGTACTTCGGAAAATTTCACTGGCCTACAAAGTAAATTTTTTGCATTGATTTTCTATGGATCTCAATCAGCTTGTCATCGCTGATGACAAATGAAAATTTGATTGGAATCGCCTGTTTGAAAAGACCTCTTTGGGCACCAGGTTCAAAAAGCTGTCAAATGCAAGGGGCCCGTGAAGGAACATTAGTCTTCGAGCTAAAAAGAACACTTGAGCACCAAAGACCAGAAAATGGAGCCCTTTGGCTGCTCTACCATACCTTCAATTAATCACGGACTTTAAAAGACTCGATTTCTATTGAATTTCTTCAAGTTAAAGAAACTGAATCACGAGCTGGGATTTCGTAAATCTTCAGTTTGAATCAACATTTTGGAATGGGGTATTGGAGGTGACTATAGAATTTTAAGGCATGTGGTGATGATTATCTTGAGATATTCACTGAATGGATGATTTTAACTTCACTGACGCTCTTGTATACCAATGATTGTTTCTGTCTGTTTTTAGAACGGAAAACCAAACTTGTATTCATATTAACTCTTGTTTCATAGCTTACTGTGCACACTTTGATAGCACATGCAAGAAATAACTTTTTTCATAAGTAGGTAGAATTCGGAAAGTTTATCTTTTTCAAAATAGGGTATCTAGATTGAGAACGGTCTACCTAACCATGGTGGGAGCAATCCCGAGAGTAATAGGTGATGGATTTTCAGGCGATTGCATCAACATTGCAACAAAATCGTAATCACAATAAGTGTTCAACATATGTCATGCCCATTCCTCAATGCAAGTCTGGTACACAAAAGCAATTGTCGGAAACGACAATTCACACGACACCCACAATGAGTCCTGCAGCGTGAACTATCCTTCAAACACTTGTTCTTGTTGTTTCATGATTTGTAAGAATCCTAATATTGCCGGAGTTATTTTATACCGTTCACTGGATGCAGAATACCATTAACTATAACAAAAGCGGCCATGATTTGAGCGCAACAAATGCTTTCAGTTCATTTGAGATAATTGAATTATTAGAACATGAAATACAAAATTCAAGTCATGAAACAATTTGAATTATTTTAAATATTCTGACGCCTGTTAAGCCAATGCAACTCCAAAAGATGTTTTCCAAACTGAAGTTTTCAATCACAATCCGGCAAGTGGTTCCAACTAGTTAACCACGTTGAGTTTACTATTAATACGCGCATTCACATAATTTTTAATCAATTATGATTATCATTAAGTAATCATTATAGATTAAGGGATTAATCATACGTTATTAATACATTAATACACACATTTATTAGCACATTTTTCAATACACACATTAACTGTAGAACGCAACACAGTTCCGCAATTTTTTTCACGTACGGAATAGTACGGAAAGTCTGGCACAGCTCGCCTCCATGCAGGTAAATGAATGGGCACGAGAAAAGCTGGCAGGGAGACCGCAAATTACATGCCTCATGAATTGGAAGAAGATAAGAGCACCAGCAATAGGAGGCTGCGGTGATTTAGATAAATGGACTCAGTCAAGACCACGTCTTTCCCGGCTTCGACAAGCCCAAAGCCTGCGTGTCCGATGCTTGTTGCTGTTCGTGGAGAGGTGCGTGTTCGAACGAAGGAGAAATTGGGTTCCCCCATTCGTTGCTTCGTTAAATACGCGGTATAAAACTTACCTACAAGAACACAAATTGATTGGGAGTTGTGGAAATATAAAGGATGATAAAAATCGTGTGATTCAAGGTAGGGAATGAGGTGGTGCATGGAATGTGAGAACTAGGTGCACAAATGATTCAGAAGTTAAACAGGAGTTAGAACGAATACTAATGATTTAGAAGTTAAACTTCCGTGTGTGTGTGTGAAAATCGTGTTTTTCGTCTGAAGGTATGATAATAAAATGCTTGCTTACTTAAATGATTACCGTGAAAATAATTTTCTGAATGAGTATTAGCACACAACAGTTTCAGAATAAAAAACACTATATACGTTAATCATATTTCCTTGAATGAGAACGAATATGACAGAATTTAAACTAATTCAATTTAAGGGCCCAACATTTAATACAGTTACTTTAGATTGAGCGTGCAATGAAAAGAAACTGAGAACTGGAGTATTTTCTTGCGAGAAGTCTATTAATTTCTGGGTTTGCAGAGTTTTTAAATGTCATTGAAGGTGCCCAGACAGGAAAGAAAATAGAGGCTTCAATTATATCAGAGAAAAATAAATTAAATTCCTTTGGGACAACTTGTTACCGAATGGGGGGATAATTTCAATTGGAAGCTTCTGCCTCCGTTGTGTGAAAATTTTGTATTATTTAATGAACAATACGTTTCATGAAAAAAATGTAATTGCAATTAGACGTTAGGTTGAAGAAATCATCTCAACAAAAAATAACGTACTTTGCTACATGTGAGAACATTTTTTGTGCCAATTGTTATACGACATAATTAGATAACTCGTTATGATGCATAAGAGATTGGGTACATGTTTCAAACTCAGGGGCACTTATTGGAAAACATTAACAACGAGGAAAAAGTTTGGTAAAGCTTTTTCGTGTTCAACGCCTAGGAATGAATTTTGATGAAACTGAGGTGCGAACTAACAAAACATTTTTGAAAGTTTAACTTGTTGTACGTTGTATTCCCCAATCCTATTTTTTAAGTTATATTTTTGAAATAAATCGTGCTATTCGCTCGGTATAAAATGTTCAGTATTGTACCATAAAATGCGCTCATTTCATTGAGAAAGTTTATCATCAGCGGTATTTTTCTTGAAAAATTATCATAGGGAAAAGAGTATAATATTGTTCAATCTCTTTCTCACATTGTAATGAGAAAATGAATTTTCGACAGCCATTTTCTTGAACAAATTATCGTTTTTATGTTTTATGGAAGACAGATCTTTCGTTCAACGAAATTCAACAAGATCGCCAGCATCACGGCAGGCAATCCTACTTCCTCGTAAATCGAAAATCAACAATTTATTACACGAGCACATTTTGCTCAGCAATTGCTTCTCCTCATGGCTCATTTGCCGACCCTGTGTTCCTGTAGCAAAATCTGCCATTATTCGTGACAGACTGCATCGATCGTTGACACATTCCCTAAAAAATCTATCACAAAGGTCTCACGAATAACAATGGAGGCCGTGAGCAAACTCTAAAGAAGGTCCAGTCTAATGTGCTGGGGCTGCAACTGGACATTGTTGCTTTTGTGGGTGCCCGGTCGTAAAACTGGATCAGCCCGCGGGGTGTGAAAGACCAGATTGACGGCTGCCCAAATTTTCGTCTTCGCTTGCAACTGGGGTAGGAAGAATCTTTCAGTGTTGCTTGGATGGTAGTTCGAGACTTTAATTTTACTGGGAATGAGTCATAAAATGGGGAATTTTTCTGGGATGTTAACTGCGTTTTGATTTATGTTTAATAAGGATGATGAAAATCCGCTTACAAACAAGAAAAATTTGCTTGAATTTCAAGCTGATGTAAAAAATTGATTGCGATAATGGATATAAGCCTCCCAAACAAACAATATCTGCTTGCATACCAAGTCTTGGTTGAAGTTTGATTGCGATGAAGGAAATCGGCCCAAGATTGGATGCTTTTATTAGAATGAAATTTAATTGAAATTAACATTCAATTAGCAAAGACTGAAATTTAAGATTGTTGCTGGTAAAAGACATGATTTTGTCATACTGAAGTAAAATTTTGTGTCCTAATCTAAAATTATACGTAAATTGTAATTTAATATCGTTGCATAGTAAACGTGACCCAGAACAAATTTTTAATTACAGCCAAAAATCAGTAATTCATTAGAGAAAAAATAAAGGCGTAATCAAAAGAAGGGCGAATTCATTTTAGAACGGAGTTAGCTTTGCCTCATACAGTAATGTGTGTTGGAATAATTTATTTTCCCAATTTAGAATATAAGTTACACAACACGAGTTAGAACTACAAAACCTAGCCAACTTCAATCTGATGTTTCACCTGCGGTTTTTTGTAGTGAAATTTTTAATCAATGATGGAAAGAAAAAGTGAAGACTTTCAATAAAAAATAAATTTTTCGGTTACCGACGCTCAGATTTCTACAAGCAACAGCAGTGTTTAAGACATTTTAACTATTTGTAGTTAATTGCTTGTTTTCGCTATAAAAATTTAGTGGAAAATTAGGTGATCCCAACAAGATTTTTTTATCAAGCTACTAAAGATCTCCGTCTGCAATAGGAATTCTTGTTCAGTGGCAGTAGTTTATTGATCAGCTACTGCAACAGACGCAAGTGTGTAAACAATGTTTGGCAAAGTGAAAAGTTCTAAAAGAATCGAATGAATTTTACTAGCTTCTGAAACAACAATGAAAGAGGAACGAGCAATGTAAATGTACTGTAATTAAAAGAATAAAATTAATGCCAGGAACTCGACAATTTATAAAAAAATATTTGAGGCATCTGCTAAACCAAATTAATAAAAAACAAAGTGTTGTCCTTCAATGGATATTTCCCTTTCAATATGCGTACTTCAATATGTAAAATTTGTGAATAAGCGAAAATAAGTACTAATGTTTTTCTACAAATGCATTATGAGCCAACAACGTGATCCTCATACTATTTTCATGCTTTGATATCTGTTTAAGGCTTTATTATTTCGTGCAAATCAATTTAATCAAGTAGTTAACCAAAATGGGAGCTAATTGATCAATTTAATGATGAATTCTTAAACAGCACCAGGATACCGAAACAAATCAGAGTAAAACCACGCAATGAGCTCTGAAAAGCATCTAGAAATAGAACCAAACCAGGGCAAGCAAGATGATGAATTCTTGAAAAAGCGCCAAGAAATAGAATCAAATCAACCCAACGAAGACGATGAATTCCTGAAAAAGCCCAAAGATATAGACAAAATCAGGGCAAAATCAGGCATCACCGAAGCATTGACGCAGTTACCAAAAAAGCGCCGTATCGTGTGAACGAGACTCAGATTTCCACAGCTGCAGAAATCTGCGACTGCAGCCCGATGGGACGATCCTAGGAGGGTCCATGAAAAGAACAAATTTAGAGGCAGTCGAGGGGGACGTTATTGCAAGGATAGAACCCTGTAAAAAATCTGTGCTGGTGAGGGAAAGCCAGGCTATGCGGGCCTTGTTAGCTCTTTGACTTACAGCCGTCCAGGAGAAGGGACTCTCGCTTATTCTACATGCGGGTGCGCAATACTGGTCACAATGGACAAAAATTTGTCCGTTCGGTATCCTGGGTACGTCTCTTTCAGTTCCCTTGTCTGGTTGCCTAGGGAAATTTTAAACCCAAATTTTATCGAAAGTACTAGTCAAAAAAATTTCCCGTTCGATACCCTTGGTACTGTACGTCTCATTACCTAGGGAAATTTCAAAAAAATTTTGTTAAAAGTACTTGTCAAAAAGTTTACCTGTTCGGTATCCTGAGTACCCCTCTTTTGGTTGCCATGTCTCATTGCCACGGGAAATTTTAAACACAAATTATATCTAAAGTGCTTGTCAAATTGAGTGAAATTTTTCAGCATAGGAGTGAATAAAATGATTACATACAACAATTTACGATATTTTATTTCAGAAACAGGGTTGACACAGTTGGTCCTGATAACTGAGGAAATGTATTTTCATGTTTTCATTTTCAATCATACGCTTGCATCGGCCATTCGATAAAATATCTTCCAATCTAAATGTTTCAATACTATGTAGAACCATTTCTATTTTACAGTGCCTGGAATTAATACGGCACTGAACACTGCCTTTGTGTTATCATCGCATTAATGCAATATTTTGCAGTTTGCAAAATATTCGCAAAAAGTATTTTCACCACGATGGCAGAGGAGAAATAAGGTGCAACAGGTAAATGCAATCTTCAAGTCTACTTCACTCAAACGAAATTCGATCTCATCGAATGAAATTCAACTTCACACAAATTAACTAAAACGAATCCTAAATTACTAAAAATTAACTACATTTTAACGAAACCAATTAAGAAGAAATAAAAATAAATTAAATAATTACACACGAAATTCAACTTCACACGAATGGGCTAAAATTTCGCGGAAATGGCTTTCAATTTCACACGAATAAAGTTCAACTTCACACAAATGAACTAACTTTCAAACAACTAAAATTCAACTTCACACAAATGAACTAACTTTCAAACAACTAAAATTCAACTTCACACAAATGAACTAAATTACACACAACTGAAATCCAACTTCACACAAATGAGCTTCAACAAAAGTATGGAACAAGTTCTCCGGCGCCGATAAGAGAGCAAAGGTTGGTCGTTATGCATAGCAGCAGAGATGCAGGGAACGATCGATTCATAAATCCGCACGTGGGGATCTACGCAAGCGACGCGACCACGTGACTAGTTAGCATACTCGTGTGATGAGAACCCTTACTCCAGGTCGGTCGCAACCCTTGCTTCAGAATGGCGGGGCCTGGTTTGGATGATGGAAGGCCATCTGCATAGGCTCGCATGTAGCATGGCAGCCCTGAAAAGGGCTAGCGATTTTCCCGATTAATTATGCGGGAGAAGATCTGCTCGTACGAAGCAAAGCACGAGTCCGACACGAGGTGTGCGTTCGCTGCGTATCTGCATACTGGGCACGAACTTTGCATAGGATCTAAAGGTTTCAGATCGAAGAGTTCGGCACGAGATGTGGGTTAGCATATTTGCAGTCGGGGTAGGTACGTGTGCATAATATAGGAGCACGAGGTAGACACGAGGTTTACCAGCCGATGATGTATGTATGCATATCTTAGCACAGATGGTAACCTTAGGAAAAGGGAACAGGCTCGAAGCCGACATCTTGTAGCGCACGAGCCGAGTTCACTCATTTGAATGCATGCATAAATCGAAGGATAGATCATTTGGCCGTAGCTGAAATGCTTTTCATTTACGAGCTCACGCAAGCGTTAGGTTAGAGTTCTTCCGCTGCGTGTTTTTGTGAAGCCTAAGGGAAAGCTAATTTGAACTTATTTTGATCACATATACATACATTTGAGATTGTAATTGATGCGCATGATAGCAATGAGCGAGTTTTAGTGGAAGTAATGACAGTCGTTTCTGGTGTAATTTATGCAATTCATGGCATTTCCATAATGTCCATTATCAGACACTTGTGACATAATCGGAGATCTTAGAAATTTCAATTAAGTAGTAATATTAATTTCAGGCATTTCAGAAGATGCTATATTCAAGGACGAGATTAGAAGTTTGAATTTTGAAGCCTATTCCGAGCTATTCTGGCTTTATCTTAAATTTAGAATGTTAGAAGAGATTTATGGTCAAGGTAATACAGGATATCGTCTCGTTCAAACACGTGGTTAAACAAATTAATGCGAAATTCGAAGAAGTGAACTTGTCAGCTGATGTTTATATTTTCAGTTCTACTTTCTCAAAAGCAATACGAACACAAACTCATGTTGTGTCCGTGTTTTTTTCTAGTAGAAAATAATATTTTTTATACAGCTCGTCCTTAACGTTTCCCAGAAGAGTGCCAAAACATTTTTTAAAAATTCCTCCGTTCTATTTATGAAATACTTTTCCAACTTTTACGTAGAAGCTGAAAACCAACAAAACAAATTTCTCTCTGCAGAGGTCCCTGTTAGAAGCAGCTATGTTATTAAATCCATGTCTCTGGAGCATGACTTAAAGCGTGCGTCCCAGTTCAATGGCCAGTTTCATTTGCATTTGATGTGATTAATGAGATGCCAGGGGAAGATCTTCATGCGACATTAATTACGAGGCGAAAGCACCATGAACGCGGATCACGGTGAGCGTGATAATCTTACTGAATGGATCCCTGCTTTGCTTTGACGGATTTATTGTCGCTTGGTTGTAGGGCTTCATACACGCGCCCTGAGTTATCCAGTCAAGTCAGAGCGCGTCCACCACTGTCCTTCTTTGTTTTAGCTTTCATTCCTTAGGAACTAACGTATCCAATAAACTCTATTGAAGAGGCAGTACTGTGCTATTTCTGTTGTCTCAACCAACAACTCTATTGAAGAGGCCGTACTGTGCTGTGACTGCTATCTCAACCAACAACTCTATTAAAGAGGCAGTACTGTCTGTATCTGTTATCTCAACCAACAACTCGGTAAAAAATGTAATAACTGTGCTAAAGCTATCATTCCTCATACGTAGAAACAACAAAACTTGAATTGAGCTTTCATAAACCATCTCACAACGTCTACTTTTCCAAAAAATTGTGCGATCAGAGTGTACAAAGATTGGCTCAAGCTACGCGTTGAGAAATGAAAACTCAGACAAAGTGTGGAGATTGTGATTTGATGAATTACATTTTTTTTCCTGAATGACTTTTATCGTTGATTGAAATTTTCAATTTCACTTTACTGCAGCAATTTTTGATCACTTTCATTTGTCTATTGAGGAGCTTTTCACTTCCATTTCTGTTCATGCAGGAGTTATTTGCATTTTTAATTTCATTTTATATAAGTTTATAATTTTAAAATTTAATTCAATTTTTTGTTGGCTATTTTCCCTCAAATAAAAACAACATAAAAACAACAGAGTGCTTTCAATATCTTCTTCAAATTCCGTTATTGAAACTGTAAGCGATACTAAATAATTTTTTAGAGTTCATTTTCACGCTGATCAAGTCTTAACGTAACGAGTTCCTCAAGGGTGGATCATTGCGTATTTCTCATTTTCAATATAACTCAGGCACTTTCATTTTTATAATTTAGAGTTCTGGTTACGACAGAAGTAAAATCCAGTTTTTCAGTGTGTCGATAAATAAATTACTTTTTTGTAAAATGAAAAACTTTGCATTCTAAATTTTAAACTTTGAAAGTTTTTAATTATAAACAAAAGAAAAACTTTGCTGTCGAAGCAAAGTTTTGAAAAGTCCACATTTCTGTGCGATTTACAGCGAAGAAAATATTGTTGCTATAAGTACTATAAATTAATTTTATTCACAGACTAAAAACCAGCGCATTTTTTATTGCATTTCACGATTTGACTAGGGTTATGACTCTGTTCTAAGTGTTATTTACATGGCATGTTTTGCCCATACTTATCTTTAGTTATTGTTATTGTTAGTTATTATTCCATATTTAGCTAGCCCATCCTTTGAACATATTTTGCCCATACTCGTATTAGCAGATTTGTGGCAAAGATATGATTTTACTGAACATCGGAAACATTTCGAAGTAAAAAGGCTTTAAATTTCCTCCGTAACATTAATTCAACCATCAGTGTTGTATAATATAGCGGTGATGCCGTGGTGCTGGCAAATGTAGTTCATAGAATAACAATTGATTTTTTAAATTAAATTTACTCGCGAGCACGAGATTTAAAACTGTTTAATCTCACCACGTCCGATAATTCATCCTAAAACTAATTTTTCGAATCGAATCAAATTGTCTCAAATGATTTTACGCCACATCGAAATGTTCTCGTAATTTTTGCAATAAAACTCACGATTCATCCAACCGTCACAAATAGTCCAAATCGCCCACGAAAAACTTGCATAATTTGTGCCATTTTCCTCAAGAGCCACCATCCATTCCTCACCATCAGTCAGCAAATGCCGAGGTAACCCTTTGCAATCCTTCATTTTCTGGTTCGGTGCGGGCGTTAGTTCCATTGATGAACACAAAAGCGGACGCTAAAAAAGCGGAAGCGCTCTCAAGGAAGGACGGACGGCAGCGCATGCAAATGAGCATGCTTCACAGGGCCATTTTGGACTCTGCAACGAGGCTTTCACGTCCCTCTCAAGAGTGCAGGGACTCCATTTTATTTCGGTTGCATGCAGGAGTTCTCTCGAAACTACGATTTTTGTTGAAATTTATTTGTGAACTAGGAAGTAGTTATTTTTGCATGGTCTCTCGAAACTCCAATTGTTGTTGAAATTTATTTGTGGAGTAGGAAGTAAATATTTTTGGCAGGGTCTATGACGATGTTAAAATACTTTAGTTGATATCAAAATGAATGAATACGGGTATTTGTGAGAAATATGTTCAGAAAAATGTTTAGTTAGCCTTTAGTGTGGTGGTTGAAATCTTGAGTAAGTTTCTGTAAAACTACTAAGCCTTTGGTTTTTAATAAATTGTGGATGCTTTAAGTCATGTGCGATTAAATTGGAAAATTAGTAAAAAAATTTTGTAGTTCTTAGGTACGGTTGATTGGGTCATGCCAAAGAAAGTTTTAATAAATTATTGATAATATCTAGTGATCCCCGAAATTTATTCATGATCGCCCTACTTCAAGTAGAACTATTTTGCTTCTGAGAGTTAAACATAAGTAAATAATGTTTAAATAGTTCTCAACTAAATTTTTATATTATTATGCAATTACGATATCAGTTTAACCAGATTATTTGTTTCACAATCCTCTTGTAGCTACACATGCTTGGTTTTTAAGTATTTTTTTAGAGAATGGGATTTACAGGCTTGGATTCCAGACAATTCAAAGAGTACGTTCTAAATTGACTGTCGTTTTTCACCACAAATCGTGGATGTTCGATGTGAAAATGCATAACTTTTTATGAAACAGAAATATTAATTATGTGCGTTTCCTTCCATAAAACGCAAAACTTTTATTTTAGACTTATTTTGCCGAAACAATATCAACTATCAACTAATTTACAAATAAAAGTGACGTAGCATGATTCAACGCGAATCTTCCTCATTCTAACATTACAGTGGTATGTATGTTCATAGAATAAAGCTACTGCGGAAAACTTTTTTCCTCTTAAGAAGAAGACCTGCTTCACGCTGTAGTTTCAACCACTGTTCACCTACTTTTATACGCCATATATATATATTCATTATACGTATTTATATGTGACAAGCACATTTTTCACTAATACAAAAAAAAACAGTCACTTTCGTGCGAATGGCCGAGTTTTGAGAACGTGAAACACGGACAACTGCTTGAACTTGAATTCGATCTTTAGATGTTGATGAGTGACACATTTCACAGATCTGACCTATTTTAAAAAGCAAAAGAGTAAGAATACCCACATCCACTGAACTTTGCTTTTTTCTCCCGATTAAATCTAATTTCAAATGTTTTGGCTACCAGCCGTTGCAAGTAGAAAAAACTTTCTTTTAAATAATTTACAGAAATGATGAGTGATTAATTGTGTGAATACATTCTAAAATGGTATACACTATGTAATACACTATGTAAGTTAACGCAACTCAGTCGCTCTGGCTTGTGTTGTTTCAGAAAGTGGAGCGAGGCATTCTATGAAGACCATAGGCCTCTACCCGCCCTTGAAGCTCTTCAATGATGACTAGCGCATCCCAAACTCTGAACTTATCAACTCCGATCGTTGCAACCCATTTCATTTCTTTGAGCTGATCTGCAAGGCTGAACGCTTCCATAGGACCAACCCCTGGCTCCTATCCTTGTGATAATTAATCCCAGGGAAGGATTAACTGAATAATTATCTCTCATTCTAAAGGCGTACAATCATTCCTCGAGTGGAAGAAAAGGTTCAGAGGCTTTTGTCTCCAACTCTCATCCTAACAAAGTCTCTTGGATTTGCCGGAAGCAAAGACGGGAGTCCGCGTTTTGTATCTCGAAGACCACAGGGAAAGTCTGAAGCTGATCTCGCTTCATTTGAATGTGGGCTTTTGTCTCGAACACGAGCCGAGTGTTTGATAATCATATCTGTAAATTTGGCCTTGCGAAAAGGATGGTAGAAGGCCTTGTAGTTAAAAAAATTCTGCATGGAGAGGACTGAAAATTAATGAGCATCTTGTTGAAAAATGTATGTTTTTGTTACTGATTTTAACACGAGGTGAGGCACAAAATGTGGATTGTTTATTTTACTCTAGTGGTGTTTGGAATTTATCCTGAAATTTCATCTTACTAGTCCACCCCCTCTTTATTTAAAATGAGAAAAAAGGCTCTATGAAAGAAAGGCCGTAAGAAATAAAAAATTAATTCTCTCGAGAGTTGCTGAGGCCGAGCTTGTATCACAGATACGCTCATCAGACACTTTTGGCTGGCTTCAGACAGACAGACAGACGGATGCGGCTCTTATTATAGTATAGATTTGAAGGCGAGTGAGATGGTCAACTAACTGTTTTTCTACTAATGTTAGTCAGCTAAGCGAAAGAAAACAAAATAATTCTGATGCATAGTACAAAGAGCTGTTAAAACATATACGTATAACATCTCATTCATCGTAACCAAATTTTGAAAGAGTAAATTTATGAATTAATATCTACTCTCCAAGATCTTGAGTTCCCAGATTAACTTTTTTGCTGGGCCATCTATAACTTTAGCCCCTCAAGTTGAATTTTCCCATTGGGAGGCTAAGATTATAAATGTTTCGCAGAAAATTTAGTCTGGCCTATGATAAGTTATTGTAAGAGTTGGTAGGGTAGAATGAGAAACTTGCATAAGCTGTTGAGCAAAATGCTGTGAAAAAGCTTAATTATTGGGGGAACAGAACCAGAAAACCAAATCAAACTGTAATTGGGTATAAACTGACGGACCAGGTCACGCAACCAAAGGAAAAAATTTCGACAAGAACAAATATCTAAAATTCTATTCGTTCAACCATTGACGCGGTTATCAAATTTAGTTGTATGGTAGATCTATATATAATGACGACCTCTACATATGTAAACAAATAACGTGCGTTTCATTGTTGCGAACCAAATTTAATTATTCTTTCTCCTGTGTTTCTTCTCTCTATCTTTTATCTCATTTTTTGCATTTTGCCTTTTCTCTTTTTTCCTTCTTTTGTTCGTTTTTTCATTTGGTTTTGTTTTCCTATATCTTTTCATTTTTTCAATTCGTTCTAACCTTGTCTTTTTTCCAGTTCTTCTTTTCTTTCTCATATTCCTTTACTCTTTCTTACTTGTTTTCTTGCTATTTTCTATCCTTCTTTCTTTTCAGCTTACAAGACACCGTAGGCAGCCCACTCACGGGCAGGCAAGGGTTGCAGCGAAGTCTCGAGAGATCGACCGGGCAAGGAAGGCGGAAGTGAACCGAACGGCCTAAAGTAATTCTAAAAAAATTCCGCTTCAAGTGTTTGAAGACCTGTGAAAAATAATTACTGGATAAAAGAGAACAATTATATCAGACGTCTCGGAGTGGCGGCGGCACCGGATGTTGAGTGATAACCAAGTGAGCTCGGAGGAAGTTGCGCTGTGGGAGGCTCTTAAATTCTCGATGGCAATGTCAGAAGTGAGCTACGTAAATTGATGTTGAATTTAATTTATACGTAAATTAAAATTGAATGTATTTTATTGCTGATTGTCATGTACAACGATTTTGAGACTTGCTCACAAAGTGAAAGGAATTGACTATGTGAAAGTACTTAAGTATAATAGTCAATTAAGTACTTCACTATGTAAAGTACTTAACAATGAAAGTGTCATTGTTAAGTTATGTTGATCTATGATTTGAGAAGCAAGTGAAGCCAAATATGTATATTGGTAGAAACACAGTGCACATTTTGAATCATCATTCAAGAAATGGTAGACGGAACTCTTTTAAACGGTAATCTTACTTTACATTCGACATTGGTTTTAATTTCACTAGCTAGGCAACTAAAATAGTTATAATAATGAAACTTGTGTTAGATGGTCAACCGTGAACTGCAAATGTGGCAAATGGATGGACTCATTTGAGTCAAAGAAATCGCACAAAAAAATTTCAGTGGCCCATCAAAAATTGACTATGAGCGTGTCCGAGAAAATTTTTTTTAGCGTTCTCAAACATTTAATTCCAAAATTATTTTGATGTACATAAAAATATATCGCTGGCAGCTCACGAACGTTAAAGTCCGAGGAAAAAAGTCTAGCGTTCTCAAACATTAAATTCAAAAATAATTTTAATGTACATAAAAATATGTCGTTGGCAGCTCACGAACGTTAAAGTTCAAAACAATCTTGATGTCTGTAAAAATTTGCTTTCGCTTCTGTAAAACCACGCACTGTCTGCAAATTTACACTCAAGATATTCGTTGAATAGAGAGTTTAATAAAATGTATCTGCGACATGATACTGGAAATTTTCAATGGGACGCCAATCGAAGGGATAAAAGTTATTAAATCTATTTATGTAATTATAAAATAAATAACTCCCGATACCTTTCAATTTTATAAATGTTATTCTTTTTAGAAAACGTTCTAATATAAAATTTTTCATTCCATGAAACTTCTTCACTCGCGCCCACTTCATGACGCACTCAAACCCGCGAGTAAAACAAGCATTCGCGTAAGCCGATTTTTTTTAATGACAACCGAAAAAGTTTGTTATTTCTGAGAGCGGCTGCAGGGAGCGGCTCTGCAGCGGAAGCCATAATGGCTCTCCTTTAAACTTAACGTACCTCAAGCTGTGAAAAAATCCCTCCGAGTACATGAGCTGTGAAGCAATATCAGCCTCAGATCTTCCACCGATACGCGAAGATTAATATGGGAGTCTCTGCTTCGTATAGGGGCTTTCTCTGGCCATCATGGAAGCGTGCACTGTGTGGCTCTGCCATGAAAACGAGGCATGGTTTCCTTTTGCTCTGAAACATATCAGCTGTGGTTATTCTGGGTGGATTAATGAAGTTCAATTTAACTCGAAAGTAAACGTTGAGATTTGAATAATGGAATGAAATGCAATTGTACTTTCGTTCATTTAAATGTTGCAGATGAAATTACACAGAAAAAAAAGTTACGGTTTGCAGGTCTGCTGCAGTAGAAGACAAAGAACCTTAGAACCATTTGCCACGTGAAAATTGCAACTGGTTGACAACCCATGCAGGTTATTGTGAAGTTGAATAAAAACAACAAGATAACTTGACGGAAGGCTCCCAATAATGATCCCGTTTTTCAAGGATTCTAATACTTCTTCCGGAACGAAACTTTCAACGTTGCACACTTGCATTAAATTTTTCCATTTTCGGTTTAACTTTTAATTTTTCCGACCTCACATTTAAATCATTCAAAATCTCAAACTCAAATCACTCCAATGTGAACACACAAAATCTTCGAATGCACAACCGAGTGATGGAACGCTTAAATCTTTCTCCATTTTAAACTTAGGACGCCAAGTTGTAAATGCGCAAAATCCTCAAGTTCTCAAAGCGCGTGATTGAATAGCGCGACCACGGAACACGCTCCACTTTCTGCGAATTTTTGAAGCATGGCCAAGCGTGAAGGCTTGAGCTAATGCGTGCCACGTATGACATCCGCACCCTCACTTTAGCGACACGCGAAGTCTAGCGACCGTATCCGGTGTGTGAAGACGAGCCCAACTTAACTAATTATCAGTGATGTGCCTGGCATGCTCCTGTGAATGATGCTCTGCATGCTGCAGAGTTTGTTCTTTGTTGGCTCATGAAATGAAGCTTTGTTTCGGCTCACCTAAAGACACTTGCGAGTTTCAAGAAATGAGTGTCGCGAAAAGGTAGTTTGAAACAGCGCTTTTTCGTGGTTCTGATGGTAGTACTCCTCAGTGAGGGTGGTATTGGTAATAGGTTCAGGTAGGTTAATTTTGTCTATCGTTTGCTATGGGGGAATAGTGCCGAACTAGTTCTTTGTTGGCTCATGAAATGAAGCTTTGTTTCGGCTCACCTAGGGACACATGCGAGTTTCGGGAAACGAGTTAGGCGAAGTAGTAGTTTCATACAGCGTTTGTCGTGGTTTTGATGGTAGTGCTCCTCAGTGAGGGTAGTATTGGTAATCGATTCAGGTTAGTTAGCTTTGTCTATCGTTTCGGTAGTGCTCCTATCGGCAGTGCTCCTAAGTGAGGGTAGTATTGGTAGTAGGTTCAGGGAAGTTAGCTTAATCTATCGTATATTATGGGGGAAATGGCGCCCCCAGGTGAGATATTTAACGGTGGTTAGCTATTGATAAGCCTTCAAACCTTCTATCTATATATCGGGCCCACTTTGCTTTTTTAAGTTTTCATGCTTTCTCTTCTGTATCCTTTCTTCCTCTTCCTTCCTTACTTGCTGTTTCTAAGGACAGGGTATCCTGCGTGGAACACATACCTCGTACATGCCCTGTTTGCTACAGACAATATTGAATGATCCCTTTTCTTCATTCTCCTGAGAACGCTTTTTTTGGGGCTTAGAAGTTTCAAATTATCAAATATAAAAATAATTTGACGATGTTAACAATTGATGATTTATGAGATGCTCGTTGTGAGCTTTAAAGTACACATCTTGAGGAATAAAAAGACCAAGAATGTTGAAATTATTCAATCTTTTTATGTCCATAAGAATTTAAATATAAATAATGATGAATTTAAACAATAATGATTTGTCTCTAGAATGTTACAGCGTTTATCATCATCTTGAATTTTTCTGCAGATTTGCAAAATACAGAAAAAAATAAGATCAAAGAAATAGTGCGATTCATCCCTACTCGAAAATTCAGGCATTTATTCATAACATAAAGTAACACTTTCTTCATTTTTAAAACTGCTTATTAACTACTCTCAAACTGTTTATCAACTCAAAACTTCATAATTTGAGTTATTATTTTAAGTTCCTGTCATATTATCAGTCATGAGCTCTATGCAGTGCCTGCGGTAATACTACACATCTTGAGCAACAAACTCAAAAATGTTTATAGAGAACCTAAGGGTTTGAGGAATTGTTCTGAATTGATCACAAACTTATAACATGTTAAAAGTGGAGTCGTGGAGCCCAGCAGCAACTTACCAAGAATGAAAAAATCCTGAAACATTCAGTGACGCGAAAAGTTTAAAATGAAAACTGACAAAACACCTCAATAATTCTAATGATTGCAAGAGAGACATTTCTCTGTATCGCATGCAGTAACGCAGCTCACCGTAAGCAACACGTGCTGTACAATCGCTCGAGAAGAAACTCTTACAGAATCTAATCCTGTACGCGTGTCCCTCTCACACCACTGGCTGTGAAGTTTCTGTAGTAAATATTTCCTTGCCTAAATGAAACTTTCAAATAATTGTAAATATAGTTTTAATTTTTATCTAGGTAATGTTCACAGATCCAACGCGGGAAAATTATATTGCGTTTTTATTCCACTAGACCAGAGGGTATTAATGCTTGTGGTATATTCATTGTTCGTGTAGAAGTTATTCGTTAGAGCGTATGAGCGTTATTCAATATTCTCATTTTCACTCACCGGAGAGCAAAAAAGTAATTTATACATGTTTTTGAGAGTTAATTTACAGGCATTTAACGATGACACACAAATATTTGTTTGACTTGTACGAGACCACTCTAATCAATCTTTAGAAAAACACGTTTTTCCATCACATGCTATGTTCTTTATTCATTGTGCGAGAAATGTACTGCTAAATCTCCAAAATAAAGTGAGAGCAAAAATTTCACTTTTACATCCACACTGTCAGTCGACGTTTATTTCTTGCGCAACAATGTACATTTTCACACTAAGCGGGATAATCGATCTTCACGCAATAACTAGATTTGAGCTGAAATTCTATTCTACAGATATTTGCATGCTAATTTTTCTCATTGGATTTGAGCTGATATTCTATTCTACAGATATTTGAATACTAATTTCGTTTTTGTATTGCTGCCCGTATCTGTGACACCAACTTGAATATGGTAGGCAGTCAATGTTATCTATTTTATTCGTTATTGTGTTGCTTCGAGTAAATGTGATGGTTACCCGTATCTTGCCGGCAGCCATCAATGACAACGGACAGAGGAAGCTGACTTTTGCTCATAGGATAAAGACAAAACTCCAACCCATCATTTTTTTATTGCCGAGCAAAGCTCGCCACAACAAACTGCAGGTGGTGTTAAAGACTTCCCATTGGAAATTTTCCGTGTGCCCTACTAGTTTTTGAGGCAAATCGTTGTCCCGGTTTCTACCGCTGGTGTCCACTACAACAAAGCTCCCTTTCATTCTTTCCATTTCACCTGTTTTCCATGGGTTTAATCTGCTGTTTTGCTCAATACTCGGAGCTTTTGAAGCAAACCTTTCTCTGGCGTCTCCTTTCTTTTTCTTTGAACCAGTCACCTCATGGACGTCTGAAGAATACCCGCTCTGTTGTAGACCGGCACTCAAGCCTTGGCTGCGGCTAGACAACTCTCTCCTGAATGACATTTTTCTCTTCGGCGAGTGCCTGTATTCGTGCTGGATTAAGCTCTTAGAATCGAGCTTGGTGACATTTTTCCGTGCTGTATGTTAGTTGTTGATGACGAGTGCCTGTATTCGAGATGGATTAAGCTCTTAGAATCGAGCTAGATGACATATTTTCCATGGTGTTTGCTAGTTCTCGATTACGAGAGCCTGTATTTGAGTTAGATGAATAAGTATCATCGAGATTTGGAGCGGCATTTTACGACGTAGTCGTAAACTACGCATGCAAGTAGGACTCCTGTTTGCGTTAGGTTACATTACAAAAGAAATTGGCGTTGTCAATTTTTAAGATATTGTTGTACGGGACAACTTCCTTCCGAACAAATCTTGAAGTGCGCCAAATGTGGTGTAAGATACAGTATGGTGGGTTACTTCTTTTTATGAAATAGAAACTTAAAATTGGGATCAGTTTCTTGAGCCTCTTGTGAGCTACTCGGGGGTATTTTGTGCAAAATGACATGGCTCTAATTAAAACGCTGGAATGAGATAGGGCTACCTGATTTTTTAATCGGCAAATATAATGTTATATCTTTTAAAAAACTTCCTTTTCTAGGATGATTGTACCTGTGAGCTTATAACCCGCCGTCTATTGCACCTCGTATTGAAGATAATCCGTATTTATGAGTGTAGTAATTTACATTTTTAGGTACCATGTGTGGGTTGAGGCTCAGATCATTGATAAATTGAGATTGTATTGATTTTTTGTGTTGAATTAAGAGTGATTCTGTTGTCTTTAGATGATTTTAAATTAGTAATGTTCTTAAAATTGACTTGTAGGGAAAAATCTTCTGTGAGGCCAAATATCAATTGTGTTTGGGAAGCAGCCCAGCTTTGAATGCTTCAATTTCTACAAAAGAATCTCATTTTAGAGACTAGTGCATCACTGAGCGACTTCGTGTTTTGTAGGTGAATTAAATGTGTGCGTGATTTCAAAAGCATGATAATCAATCATAAAATGATACATATGACATATGTTCATAGAATAAATAGAACTATTCCTTCCAAACGTTTTTTGCTCTAAAATAACGAGAGAAAATGTTTGTTCTCAGATGTATCAAAAGTAAGAAAATGAAACAGACATTAATTAAAAGAACAAAGCTTCCCACTATTTTATCTTTTCATCGCCATGCGTACATCTAAGACTAATATCCTATAAAATTTATAAAAAATGAAGCAAGTGCATGAAATAAACTTAGAAAATGAGCCGTTAAACAGTCTCGTTTCAAACATTGCAACTGGATGTACACTACATACATAACTGCTCATTAATCTAAGCCACTATGGTTATCAAAAATTTTGTATAAAATGCTTACTAACATGTAGAAACACATGATCTATACGAAAGTAGAAATAGAAACATATAACCCAGTAAGACAACATACAGGCAACACAAATGTTTAAATTCATGTTTCTTGAGCCAAATTTATTCGCGCTGCAGTAAAAGCATGAGCGTAAGCTGCGCCTTGTTTGAGAATGGGGCAAACGAGCTGCTTGTGCTTTTCCAATCCTTCAACATATACTTTCATTTAACATATATGCAGGAACATTGTATGTCTCATAAACATCGTGTGAGTTACCTGTGATTGTTTCATTGTGCTGTACACCATTGTGCAATCAGCCTACATCCGTGTTATTGTACCAGTGACTATTGTGGTAGAACCAGTGCCTTTTGTGATAGTCGCCAATACTAGTGCAGTTGTCACAGTCCGTATAACGCAATGCAATATAATGCAATAGCTACAATGCAATAAATACGCACTCCAGCCTGCAACTTTTATGGCTGCTTGCTGTGGAGGCCGCAGTCTTCTCGCTGGGTGCTCGGAACCTCGTAAATTCGCCCCTGAAACCACAAATGTGGTTAAACTTTTACGACTTGACGCCACCGATCGTTTATTGTTGCTCTTCCGAGACATCTGTTCTGTTCGTTGATATCTGAACTCTACGTCTTATTTTTCAAAAATAATCGTTCATCACTATGCATGAACTGCAACTGTTAGCTTCATATCTATATGCGACTTGGAAAATACATTTGTACGCAATTATGAACGAGAAGTATATTTATTAACAAAGTAAATATTCAAAAATGAACTAAACCCCTGTTGCTAATACAGCTAGTTTTCCATCCTCAAACTGGCTGTTGAACATATTGTTTACAATTGAAAAAATTACCCAAAACATACACAATGAAAATTTTATCTGAATTACTTGCAGAAGAATCAGCAAGTTATGTCGTGTGCAAGGTGACCATTTGTAGCAGATCGTATCCACGATACCACGGGTGGGATTGACATAAGTTGGACTAAGAAGATCACAGATTTTTCCGATTTGAGGTCAATGGTAAATTTCCTTCTCGTCAATTTGAAAAGTGGACACTGAATTTAGTCCTATGGAAAGACTGAAAGCAAAGCGAAAACAGCGACAACCATACGATCAAGTATACAAACAAGCACGTAAACAAACTATCAGAATTTTCTAAGCATACTCATAAAATTCACAGGAAGTTCCCCGTTATCAACGAGACATCAAAAAAGTTCAGATACCCACGCAAAGTTCTTGCAACAATTGTTCTCGCAGGAGAAACGACGATTAAATTTGGTTATTTTAAAAGCAAAAGGAAACAAAGGCTAGCTGAGACACCTGCCTTCCTCCACTAGAAAATCTCAAGTCATTTCCTCCACTTTCATCTTCTGAGACTCCAGTCCCGCTCGTGCCACGTTTTTTTCAAGTTTTCAAATTCTCTCAAATTTTTTCAATTTTCAAAGTAGGTTTTGGTGAATGGAAATAAGAAATTTCATCAAGCTACTTTATTTAAAGAAATTTCATAAATTTCATAAAACATAAAGTCGGTAGTTTCCTGAAACAAAGCGTGATGTTATTCTAGAAAAGCGCTTTCAAGTGTTTTCGGTGTTGCTCTATTTCTTAAAGTACGTTTTGATGTACGGAAGTAAGAAAATAAAGCTACTGTCCTTTCTCATCAAATGATTTTCGAAGTAATGCCTAATATTGTTCTAGAATAACGCTTTTAAAGCTTTCCCGATGTTTTTATATTTCGTAAAGCAGTTTTGACGCACAGAAAAGAAAATGAAGCTACAATGGTTTTCGGTCGATATCTTTTGACACAAATCCTATTATTATTCTGGAATAGCGCTTTCCAAGCTTTTCCATGTCTCTTCTTGGGAATCTTTGTGCAAGTAGGATTCGTACAAGAAGGCCTAGTGAAATTGCTGTTTCGATGGCACGTAGGCACGAATAAGCAGTGTCCGTAATTTGAGTATTTAGTATACGTGGAACTTGTGCGTAAGTGAGGGGCGTTCTTCTTAATAGGATATGAGTACGTATCTTCTTTTAAGTAGTATCCATCAAGTCGTTTTCACGTAAGTATTTTCATGTATGCCATCTTCATGTAAATAGATTCATACAAGTCGTCATCATGTGAGTACCTTTCACGTAAGTCCCCTTTACGTAAGTGGTATTCATACAAGTTGTCTTCACGTGAGTAATTTCCATATAAGTCGTTTTCAAGTAAGCAGTTTCCATACAAGTCGTCTTCAAGTAAGTAGTCTTCATACAAGTCTTCTCGACGTTAGTAGTACTCATATAAGAAGTTTTCATGTAAGCAGTTTTCACAGAAATCGTCTTCACGTAAGCATTTTTCAAACAAGTCGTCTCGACGTAAGATGTACTCGTCGTCCGCTAATTGGACACAATGGAGACACCTGAACTAATACAGGCACGGCCCTGGCAAGAGATGGCGGCTCCGATAAACAGAAGCTTAGCACTTTTTGTCTTCAGTCTTTGCGCTGAACTCAAACATCGCCTCCCGAGCGGCTCACGAGAAAACGTGGCTGTCAAAACCTCCTGAGGATCCCAGAGAGAACGACTCGATGGCTTTAATTGTGTTTATTTAAACGAATAAGAAGTGTGAGGGATTCGACGTGTTGTTCGCGTGTGAGGAGGATTTCAGGTCTGAGGTTTGTAGCCCCACTTTGGGCTGTAGCTTTTTATGGCTTTGAAGATAGTGTTTTTTTCTTCCGGTGTCCGTAATTTGTCGAGTTAATAGGGATGGGACAACTCAAAATGATATTGATTTATGTAGCTGCAAAAGCAAGCAGGGAAATAAATTCCTAAAAGTTTGCCATTGGAATAAATTGTTTGTATCACTGTCGCATTTAAATATTCTCTTCAGTCGTATGAAAATGGATATAATTTTTCAGACAAATTGGGGACATCTTTGCATCGATGTATAAGTTTGAATGAAAGGGAAGTAACACAACATTTGTACATTTTTAGAGTTGACAGCTGCCGAAAAACCATGGAAGCTACGCAAGATTGAAGAAGGTGAAATGACTGAGGAAGAAAGAATTATAAAATTCATTGAATGGTGTGAAATTAAACATGAGATTTTTTTAACCATTGAAAAAGGCGAATGTAAAAATTGAGTCGAATAACTCTAGCATCAAATATGGTACGAGTTTGTTTCTTAAGTGTAAGAGACATTTCATTCGTCGAATAACAAAAATTATAATTTAAAACTTGCATTTTTTTCTGTTATCTGCCATATTAAATACATCTGAATTATACCAGCTACTCCTGGTGATTTCATGGAATAAAAGTCAGCCGAGGCGACGTAATAAAAGTAGAAAAATTGGCTATTTTAAAGCGAGCATCAAAGCGTTGCTGTAGCAGAAGTTCAAAGGCTAGGCTTTAATTTCTACACAACAAACAACACATTGTGTACCGCCGCACCAGCCTCCTCCTTCAGTAAAGCAGCGAGACGTCTGTAGTTTTTCTATCGGTTCTTCGTTTTGCACTACACAGTCATGCTCGTCTGATGCGCGTCCTGTTCAGTTGCCCTGAATCCTATACCTGACGAAGGCAAGGAAATCATTTCATGTTGTGACACATCATCTCGTGGGTATGAGTCGGCGTAAGATTGCATCACAAAACTTGTGATCTTGGTGACGGTTATAGATATGAGTCGGCTTAAAGATCGCATCACAAAGCTTGTGACCTGTGTAACAGTTATTAAAAATAAAGATGTATGAGTTGGTGTAAAGATTGCAATACAAAACTTGTGATCTTGGTGACGGTTATGAATTTGAGTCGGCTTAAAGATCGCATCACAAAGCTTGTGATCTTTGTAACAGGTCTCAAAAATAAAGATATATGAGTTGGTGTGAAGATTACAATACTGAAGTTATGATCTTTGTAACAGTTATCAAAAACAAAGATTTGAGTCGGCGTAAAGATTGGTATACAGTATTTGCGATCTTCGTGATGCCGATCAACACTCGAATTCAAAATAGGCGTAAAGCTTGAATATCTCTGCATGTATCCTAGAGTTAAATAGCGCTTTCGAGCAACACCAAAACTGTTGCAAATGGAGAAAGCATTGGAAAAAACGTTTTTCAAATGGCGTTGTTTTATTATTTGAATGATTGGGGTGTTTTGGGAGTTTTCATTCTAAGCTTTTCACGTCACTGAATGGTTCATGACGCTACCCAGTCTAACTTTTTCGCCGCCTGCATGCATGTTTTTCGCCGCCCCAGTAATTAAGTCGCTTAGGCGGCGAAAAACATGCATGCTCCGGCGAAAAAGTTAGACTGGGTATTCTTGGCAAGTTGCTGATGTGCACCATTTGAAGACAGGAACCCTTTGTTCCTGCCCCCAAGATTGTTTTCTAACGTTCAAACAAGAAAGCATTTATGGCAGTATCACAAAGGTCACTGGTCACTCATGGCGAAGCTGAAAAGCATTTACAATTGTGTACTCTATAATATGTGTATTCCAATATACCTGTTACTATGAAACATTTACTTTTTTATACGCTCGAATTAAAAATCCAGACACAATGCGACGCAGTGACGGTTCCATGAGAGTTCATAACTGATGAGCTGAGTAAATGCTTCTTCGTAAAAACAAACACGATTTATAAAAGTAAAAGTCAATGGTGCTCACTTCAAATCATAAGCTGGACTTCGGAAGCGAGAGAGCTGAAAACCCTTTTTTCCTGTTCGTAAATGATTCCTTGATCCTAACATTAAATGAATAATTGGTAAGAACCTTCTTTTTTTCTTGTTATTAAGGATGACATTTAATTTTGTTAGTAAACGCGATTGCACTGATTCCTTACGTATTGTGGATGAAAATCAACAAGGTCATTGCAGTTAAGCGTGAACATATTTCTCAAATCTAGACTTCAAAGTCTTTGTTTTCAAAAAAACTACATTAAAACTTATGGACATTTGCACTAATATCCAAATTTTTGGATGAATTTGAGATGACACCCATTTCAAAATAAATCCTTCTCTTTGCTTTATAATGTTATATTCAGTGATTCCTTCGTATGCTAAAAAATAGAATTCACGTAACTCTTATAACTCCCGTCGAGCATAACCCTGCATTCTATTCCAGCAAAAAAATCAAAGTTTGCATTAAGACCGAAGTACGGAAGTACACTAAACGCAAAACTGGAGGCACTTTCGCGTACACATCCCTTTTTATTTCTCGCGGGATATTTCCTTCGTCTGTTCGAAAGGGAGGCCCTTTCGAGTACACATCTCTTTATACTTCTCTCGGGATATTTCCTTCGTCTGTTCGAAAGGGAGGCCCTTTCTAGTACACATCTCTTTATACTCCTCTCGGGATATTTCCTTCGTCTGTTCGAAAGATCGAAGCATAACGCGGTGTTCAGCGCACTCTACGTCTTGCATGCCCGACTGCAAGTCTTGAGGATTACGGAGGTAACACCAGCTCCCACATTTGGACGGTCACTGAAAGCTGGCGTGAATGCAAGCCAAATCGCTCACGAAATCTGCTGAAGTGCGAGCGAGGCACGCTTCCAACAGCAACGCAAGCCAAATTCTGGGCTCAAATAGTTCGCAAGAGTTCCCGTGAGAAGCAATGCATGCTCCCATCACTACTCCCCTGGTCAGTTGCGTAATAATTTGGAGAACGTTTAGCATTGAGGTGTATTTGTTGAGTACTTGTTTTACATGACTAGTGTTCAGTTAGGTGTTTCCAACACAACTCCACGTTGCTAGTTAAGTAGTAATTTAAAACTGTGTTTAACTTTGAGATACCAATTTTTGAGTGTGTATTTTTGATTACAAGTGTGCAACAAGGTACTTTTGTTCTAATTATAATACTGTGGAAAGGGAGAAGAGGGCGTCGGATCGGTAAGTTGATGAAATTGATGAAAACAAAAAACAAAACAAGCTTTCAAAATGTAAGTAATGAAGTAACGAGTACCCAGAGTACGTCATATAACACAACAGCGTGATTCTAAGAACTGTGTTTAACAAATTGCTGTTTCGGGACTGAGACAACGGTATGGGTTTAATATACAAACAAGCGGAAACTAGAGGGTGTCATTCGTGGTAAGAGAAGTGACACCATATTGAGGCCTTGAAAGAGTAACGTATCACAGAGAAAACGAATAAACACCACATTTAACATTGAACATTTCCTTCGAAATGTTTTTGAAATAGGAATTAATAAAAGACACAACTTCCCGCGAAAATGTTAACCAGAACATGAACGAACAAAAAAGGGACATAACTACCCTCTAAAATATTTACTAAAAATAAACGAACGAAACTAAAGAGCTTGTAAAAATTTTCAGCAGCCGTGTTTTGCATGGGCTGGCGTGTTGGGCCTTCCATTCAAAAATTCATGGTCAACATGATACACTGACGTGGTCAACATGATATACATGACGTGGTCAACATGACGTGGTCAACATGACGTGGTCAACATGATACACTGACTATCATGGTCAACATGATACACTGACGCGGTGCGGCACGAGAAGCACGGTTGGCCAAGGTCTCTTCTCCCATGAGCCAAAATTGAAATCCCCGTTTGGTAAATCATTTAATTGATTTGCCACGAGCGATGTAAATTGTGTCTTAAGTCTAGTGCAATAGCCAAGTTTGAGTATAGCTACCTGTGGGTCCGAATAAGTTCAGTGACTCCTAGAGCATCCTATCATCCTAGACCATTGATTCGTGAGAATAATCGAGCTCTCTCTTCGTAACGCTTCCAAACACAGGCGACGCTGCACCCACCTCGTATGGTTCTGGTTTGTCCTTAAAACTTTACGACAATTAAGGTTTTATTTATAAATTCGGCAAATCAAACTCAAGAACGTGTTTTTCTGATTAGATTTTATGTAATTTAGATCCAACAGTTTTTAACACATTGACTGCCACGTACGCCACCGGTGGTGCACGGAGGGGATTTTCATAATGCTGCTGACCGACCAGTAGTCACAAACTCAATTTTCATAAATACTTAATCAAAGCTTAATGAAGGCACGATCAAGTTCATGTTTGGTTTTCAAAATGGCTCACTACAATTGACTTTAAATTTTAGTTGAGTATTGAACATAATATTGACCTACCGCAGTCAAAGTGTAAAGCTGAATAATCTCACAAAAGTTACACTCATCGAACGCATCAAGTCCTGGGCGCCGCAAACCAAGCAAGCTCTTCAGGACCACGGCGCTCATTCAGCTCCTGTAGTTCGTTAACTCAATTCTGTCGAGGGGAAGATTTCTCTTTTATAGTGGAACCATCATCAGCACAGCAACGTATCAAAGAGGAAGACCCCGGGTACAATTAATGATGTTGATACAGTGTGAGGTACGCCGATTGAAAAAAGGACCTCAGTCGCAATTGATTGATGCCGTTTTTTAAGGTTTGTCAGAGATTGATAGGCAATGCTCGCTTCACTTGTGAATAGGCCTAGAGAAACCACAAGGAAACTAGCGTGCAATGTCGGAACGGTATGCTTCGTCTATCTCACGATACCATTTACCGACGAGGAATTTGCTAAAAAATATGTTTTTAGGGGCTAGATTGTAGTTCACGTGCTTTGCTTTTTGCTAATATGTTCAGGCGATAACTACATCGTGAAAATCCGTGTTCACTTCTACTTTGAAGAAATATTTGGAAAAGGATAGATTCTTGAGACTGTCGTTGCTTGGAACTTCAAAATATTGAAAATTTACGAAACAAATAATTTAATTGCTATAATTTGATGAGAAAGAAAAACTGCGAATACCACGTACAACTCCATTAGTACAATTTGGATTTGCAAACGAGGATATTATGCCTTCTATTTTTCTTCTGTCAATCCATAGACACTATGAAATGTTTTAAGAATAAGCTTACAACAGAACTGGCTCCTCGAAAAAATATATTGCACAATTCGAAAAAAAACATTAGCAACAGGCTCTCATTTTCAAATTTCACTATAGGGCTTTCAAATGGTCATACTCTTAAAATACAACCAACACGCGTTGCTAACAAGTGCGAACCAACTTTAGACAGTTAAAAAAATCTTGTCTTACTCAGTCAATGAGTAAAAATTAGATGATTCAAGAACGTCACTCAGATAAATCAACTATATAATTCATTTAAGATTGCCTTGCTTGGCCAATGAGTAAAAATTAGATGATTCAACATAATATGTAAAAATTCAATGATATTATTCATGAAGGGTTCCCTTACTTGGTCAATGAGTAAAAATTAGATGACTCAACAACGCCACTCGTATAAATCAACGCTATAATTCAGAGCGGCCTTTGTTGCTAGGCGGGCTCGTCACATCGGTCACGCTACAATTACCTCAAGAAGAGATCCAGATTCTTGTCAGAGCTTTTGCGGTTGTGCTGGCCAGAGAGCGACGCCACGCACAGCCTGCTGCTCGTCCGCTTTAGCGTCAAATATTCTCCCTTCACTTAGCTACAACATTAGACTTCCACAGCATGAAAGTTTACAACTTAAGACTTTTCCAGCATGGAAGTTTAATGTTGAGTTTAAAGTCTAAATGTTCAGCCTAAATTTGACATTCTCCTTTTGCTTGGGTACAACATTAAACTTTCATGCCGTGAAAGTCTAATTTTGAAAATCATTTGACATTCTCCATCTTCACTATTACATCAAACTTTCATGTTGAGTCATTAGATACATTTTTCTCTTCGCTCAGCTACAACATTAGATTTGAAAGTCATTAGACATTTTTCTTTTCTCTTAGCTACAACATCAGACTTTCATAACACGAAAGTCTAACGTTGAAAGTCATTTGACATTTTTGTCTTCGCTCAGCAGACATTTTTTCCTTGCTCAGCTACAACATTAGACTTTCATGCTGTATTCCGGGGATAAGTTATGAGGGATAATATAATTTTTACAAAATATAAGAGTTCAGATTCGATATGTTCAGATTCGCTTGTTCCTCGCTGTATTTCAACATAGATCTCATTAGCATGGCACGTAAAAATTGAGCATTAATGTCATGAGATTAAGTTTAGTTTTTGGGAATTCCTTTTCGCAAGTATGTAAAAATTTTGTACATTATCAGATTCAGTTCAGTTTTTGGGAAATTCTTTTCGTATAGTCCGTAAAAATTTAGTATTGTTAAGAGATCTATTTCAGTTTCCAGGATATCCTCACCTTTAATTAAATTTCCGAGGACATCGTTAGATGACGTGAACAAGCATCAAATTTTGAGCAACCACGAGTTACTCCCGCCAGAAAAAGCAATGCTGCTGCCGCGCCGTAGCAACGTGGAAGAATGGACAGCTGCTGCCTGCCTATCTGACTGACCGCCTGCGCGTCTTCTGCGTGCCTGTTTGTTTGCCCGACTGCCTGCTTGCCTACTTGCCTGCCTATTTTGCCTTTTTGTCTTATTGCCAACCAACTTCCTTACCATCTTACTTACTTACAATTTGCCTGCACGTCTATTTGTCATCCAATTCGCATGCTTGTCTTCTTGCCAACCAATTTACCTGTACGTCTATTTGTCTACAATTCCTCCACTTGTCTACTTGCTTACCAATTTGCCTGTACGTCTATTTGCCTACAAATTTGACAATAATTTTAATTGCCTTTCAACTTGCCTGTCCGTCTATTTGACTACAAATTTGCCAATAATTCCATCTGCCTGTTAATTTTCCTTTACGTCTATTTGCCTACCAATTCGTTGCTAATATGTTTAACTACTAATTTGCCTGCTTGTTTACTTGCCATCCCAGCCACTTCCCTGCTATTGTACTTGCCTACCAATTTTCCTACTTGTCTTTTTGCCTACCAGCTTGCGTACTTGTTTACTTGCCTACTAACTTGTCTTCTTCTCTGCCTGTTTAACTGCGTGTCTCACAGCTTTGCGAATTATAAGTTTCTCTGATCATATTCTCTGCTTGTTTGCCAGTCAACTCTCCTGCCTGCTAAAATTAGCTGCTTGTCGTGCCAACGTTTGACATCACTTTAGAGTTGCTAACGAATAATAGCAAAATCGTAAATTTATCTTTCTTCAACGGCAGTGAATATTAGTGTTTGAAAAAATAAAGTATCTTTCGTGCTAGGTTTCCAAAAACACATGAATTCAGAAGGCCAAGCATAGTCCCTGCATAGGGCAGCTATGATTAAAGATGCTGTGGCGAAAATTTCAGACTGAGTGAATGCAAAACGACTCCAGAAACGTAAATGAGCAAAAGCAGGGAATATTTGTACTAGGGTTGGTCAGATTAGACGAGAATGGTAATCCTTGAGAAGGATTAGTCATTCCTGGGAAGGAGTGTTAATCCTTGAGAAGGATTAGTAGTTCTTGAGAAGGATTAATAATTCTTGAAAAGGATTAGAAAGAGGAGTAGGAAAGAGGTGAAGGTTGAATTTGATGGAATTTTTAAAAAATAACGACTGTTTTGTGTGCCTTGTAGAAACTACGTAAAAACTGCTACTGCAGTGATTGAATTCTGTTGAGATTGACTACTGAAACGATTGACTACTGCAGTGATTGACTTCGGAATAGATTGACTACTGCAGTGATTGACTTCGGAATAGATTGACTACTGTAGAGATTGGCTACTGCAGTGATTGACTTCTGAATAGATTGACTACTGCAGTGATTGACTTCGGAATAGATTGACTACTGCAGTGATTGACTTCGGAATAGATTGATAAAAATCCTCGCGATGTTATATGAGAGTAAGCGGGTGAGACTCGCTCCATTCGACTTTGAAAGTTTCAGTAAGATGAACTTTCTTTCGAGCTTCTGTGATGTGAAGGGTAAAATACCACGTCCAAAACCGAAATGCATACGTAACGGAGGTTAGCTAAGCGACTCAAAACTTTAAATTTACGAGAAGCTGATAAAAACACATCGGAATAAAACGCTGTGTCTATGACTTTGATATGATGGAGAAATCAAATTTATCAGTTTTTTATTCAGTATGTACAATTTTAGTAACGGTTAGAGAAGCAAAACTACAGTACGGCCGTATTACGATGTAAATGCTTTATCTATACATGCAAATGGAGCGTAAATGCAAGAGAGCGTTTTTTGTACTACATTTTTTTTCGTGCATTGTTAACAGAGAGCAAAAATGCTTCTATAAGTAGCAGAATTAAGAGAAAATCTTCAATGGAGCAATGCTTCATAATCTGGTTCATCTGTGCACAGTTGAAAGAAAGAGCCAATTGGAGAACCAAGCATAGTTGAGAGAAAGAAAGCGTTGCACTACAGGGGCGAAAACCGTGCAAGGTTTATAGATTGAAGTCGCTGTTTTATGGCAATAAGAACAGTCCAAGGTTGAAAATACAGTCATTTAAATTGAATATAAGAAAGATTTTTGTAAAATTAAAACAAATCATTGGTTTACGACAGGGAAAACCGCGCAAAGTTGAGAAATTAAAAACTGTTGCATCACACCAGGGACGACCGCGCAAAGTTGAAAGAAACTGTAATACAACTTGGAGAAGAGTGCATAGTTGAGAGGGAGAAGCAGCTTCTCTACAGTGGGAAGATCAGTGCATAGTTGAGAGGGAGCAATCGTCGCTTCACATCAGGGAGGACCGTGCTAAGTCGAGAGGAAGAAACAGCTATTTCACGATGGGAAGATCAGTGCAAAGTTGAAAGGAAGAAACAGCTACTTCACGGCATGGAGAACCGTGCAAAGTTGAGATCAAAAACACTGTTTCATGATAGGAAGATCAGTGCAAAGTTGAGAGGGAGAAATCGTTGCATCACATCAGTGAGGACCGTGTAAAGTTGATAGAAACTGTTGTTTCACGATTTGGAGAAGAGTGGAAAATTGAGAAAAAAAAAACGCTACTTCACGATGGGAAGATCAGTGCAAAGTTGAGAGGCAGAAACCGTTGCTTCACACCAGGGAGGACCGTGCAAGTTGAGAGCGGAGGCCGAAGCCAGAAAGGGGAGTCAGGGTGGCGGAGCTAGGGAGGTCTGGCAGTTGTGGTTAGGCTCTGAGGCGGAGGTGGGGAGGGGGCTGCCAAAGAATGGGCAGTACCCAAGATCTTGCGCTGCCCCATACAGCCTGTGAGAAGCCAACGAGGATCATAAGGACAGTTCAATATTTGAAATGAAGGAAGAATTTGTTGAAGATGAGGCGCGTAAAGGCATTAGAGACGTGGCCATCGGTCACGCTTGGAGAGTTGGGTCCGCCGTGGCTGGGTATAGATGACTGTAGACGACTGAAAGGAATGTAGTTCTTCGTGGAGTGAATTGATACATTTTTTAGGGAATAATAATAGCGCTAGAAGTATATGTTTCGCGATTGGTGAGTGTTTCAAAACGAGCTTTTGAGATTAAACATAAATGAAGTAACTAACGCTTTAGCGGTTTTGTTGAATACCAAAGACAGTAGATTACTGTCAGACACAAAATATTCAAAAGCATTGTTTCCCTAAAATTCATTTAACATATCAAACATTACCGATTCCTTTAAACGCACAACTTTTCTACTAACAAACTCGGAAAATGGTTTGCTGACACTGATTCCATCAGTATGATGATGCAACGCAAGCAACGAATAGGCGCTAAACATCCACGGATGACAGTTATTTACGAACCTTCGCAGCCATTGATGCAGTTTGATTAAATTTCGAGGTTTTTGTGGTGGGCTGCGATGCACAGATTGTGTTGCCCCCAAAGCGCCCACATGCAGAGATTTTTTGCAGACTTTAGTGCCCGATGAGAACAAACTCCACTTTTTTGCATGGCTTTCCCGGAGCTTGATTGAAAGCAATTCAAAAGGTGTGCATTGGAGCAAAAAAGTCGCAGAAAAACAGGCCGGAAAGGGGACGAGGCTCGGGCAGAGAGCTGCGCTGGTGTGTTGCTGCCGTGATGTTAGCAATTTATTGATGGATGCGCACTGCATCTGCCGGATCTTCTCTTCTTCTCAAGCACTGAAATCCTGATATGTAGTACAATAATACGGTTTGTAGTCTGCTTGCTTGCTTACTTACATATTTGGTTGCTTGGTTGCTCACTTTCTTATTTGGTTCCTTGGTTGCTTACTTACTTATTTGGTTGCTTGGTTGCTTACTTACTTATTTGGTTGCTTGGTTGCTTACTTACTTATTTGGTTGCTTGGTTGCTCACTTACTTATTTGGTTGCTTGGTTGCTTACTTGCTTATTTGGTTGCTTGGTTGCTTACTTACTTATTTGGTTGCTTGGTTGCTTACTTACTTATTTGGTTGCTTGGTTGCTTACTTACTTATTTGGTTGCTTGGTTGCTTACTTACTTTTTGGTTGCTTGGTTGCTTACTTACTTATTTGGTTGCTTGGTTGCTTACTTACTTATTTGGTTGCTTGGCTGCTTACTTACTTATTTGGTTGCTTAATTGCATGCCTGCTTGATTGCTGTTGTGCTTATTTTCTTTCTTTTTTGCTTGCGTGCTTGCTGGTTTGCTTACTTGCTGCTTGCCTGCTTGCTTGCTTGCTGGTTTGCTTGTTTGCTGGCTTGTTAGCTTGCATGCTTGCTTGTTTACTTGCTTGCTCGCCTGCTTACTTGTTTATTTACCTACTTGCTAAATTGCTAACTTGCTTACTTGGTTACTTGCTTACATGCTTACTTGCTTACTTGTTTACTTGTTTACTTGCTTACTTGCTTGCTTCCTTGATTGGTTCTTCTCTACTTCGAGGAGAAGGAAGAAGAGGGCTTTGATTTTGTTCAACATCAATTATGAGGGGTGTTTTTCCCAAATTTTTCACTGTTTTGCCTTAGAGCCATTGCATATTCATAACTGTAATAGTGTAGTAACAGTTTGCAGGTGGAAGAGACGAAAAACATGAAAGATACCTGTGAGTTCTTAAGCGACTTTAGTTAATCAATTTTCGGAAGTATTAAAACTACATTTATCTCAACTTCATGTGCTGATAATAGATCAGGAGATCTCGAACTACAGAACAACGATGCAACTTGAAAATGTAACTGGATTGGTCTCAAAAGAATTCCCTTCAATGCACAGGCGAGCTGCGACAACACGGCTGCAACCGTGAGAGAGACGCCTTCAAAGCTTTGCTCTGTAGGTTGGCGTGAAATTTCTGCACCGATTTACCCATCGAGAAGAACTGTTTGGCCGTTGAGATAACATAGAAATATATTCCGTCGTAAATATGGAGAGAAAATATACCCATCTTTTAATACATTTGTTGAAAGAATTCACGAAAACATTCTGTTTTTGTAGGTTGGCATGAAAGTTCTGAACTCATTTACCCGTCGAGAAGAACTGTTTGGCCGTGACATAATATAAAAATATATTTCGTCACAAATATGGAGAGAAAATTTACTCCTCTTTAAACACAAAATGTTGAAAGAATTCACAAAAATATAAATTACATGCAGTGCAATTCGAGATGCTTGAGTCTCAGGAACATGAATACTTTCACCGTGTTTCAAGTGTAGCAAGAGGCAGTGATGCATTCGGCTTAATTAAAAGGAAGGTAAGTTAAGAGTATCGCCCAAAAAACGGGGTTCATGCAAGTGAGGTTTGGGGGCATTATTAGTGTAAAACAGACTACCGTCGCGTTGGAAAGTCAAGAGTATCGCTCAAAAAACGGAGTACTCGCAATTGAGGTTTGTTGAACAGGAGTGGATGTAAAACAGACTACTGTTGCGTTAGAAGACAGATAAAATAAGCATGAAGAGACTTGGTGCCACCTGATACTGAAGCCACAAACATTGAAAAATAGAACGGTTAAACGCACGAGTGCATCTATTCGTTTACGAGTAGTTACTCCTGGCACAAGACGGCTACGATCACACTTGACAAAGAACATAAAAGTGAGGATAAATGAATGCTTTAAATTGATCGTAAACTTAGATGAATAAAGAAATAAAGAGTAAGAATTCTCCTCTAAGAAAACAGTGCATCTCCTTTGTTGAAAATAGGAACGGTGACGANNCGGAGAAAGAGAGGAAGAAGCCTAGAGGAAGGGCCTTTCGGGGGAGGTGGAAGGGTAGAAGGGTGGAAAAGGAGGGGATGCTTACTGGGTGTCATGTGGCTGTGTTGAAAGCGGCCTGCAGGGAGGCTGGGACTTCAACTACACAACAAGCTTGGAAAAATTCCCAGCCTTTCTTTGTCTTTTTCTTTTTTGGTTTCCGTCTCCTCTTGTTGTTTTCCTCGTTCTCTTCCTCGTGTTCCTGTTCCTTTTGTTTGCCCATTAATCGAGCTTTATTTTCGTAGTTTAAGAGTTCTGTTAATGCATCGCAACGTCTGAAAGAAAGCAAATTTTGAATAATTTCATTGTAGCCGTGAAACTATTTGCAAGACAGCTTACTCCAGTTACAACAGATAAATCCTGTTATTTTATTAATCCTACATCATCCACAATCATTTTAAAGTTATGCTTCCGAACAACATCAAATGTGCTGTGTGCAATCACGCTTCAGGATTTTTTTAAATTTTGCTTTGAAGTCAACTAAAAATATCAAAAGATCTAAGCTGTTATCAATAATGCGTGAGAGTTTTGTACCCAACATTTCCAGAGTTTGCTTACAGGTTTCAGCATTTTCAAAAATTTTACTCTGAAGTCAACTAAAAATATCAAAAGATCTAAGTTGTTCTCAATAAAGGGCGAGTGTTTTGTACAAACCATATTCAGAGTTTGCCTATAGGTTTCGCACAACAAATCTCTAAGTTGCAGCTGTAATTATCGAACTGGGCGCAGCTGCAGTCCAACCATTAAACCATCGATCGAAATCCAGAGCTTTGCATCAGCCTAAGCGCGCCTGGCCAGAGACGGAGTGTCAAACAAATTTAACTGGGAGTCGAAACGTCCGTGCGACAGCCAGGTTGAAATGTAGGAGTCAAATACGTTGTGATCAAAATGAGCAATAATTTGATTTAGATAAAAAGCTCATTGGATTTAGATACTATCGTGAAAAATTAACGACCAGTGAAAGTGTCATTAATTGTTGCAAATGAGCAGGAGAAATGGATCTTTATCTGCACAAGCCTTTGGAAGTCTAAGTTACTTTTGAATGTGTTGCACAAAAAATTGCTTACTTCTAAAGGTTTATTCATTTGTTGAAAGCATCACTCTAACGAAGGGACTTTTTGCTCAGTATTTGTGGTAGCTGCAGGCCAAATATCTGCAAATATTTCATAACACAGGCACAAAGTTTGCCGTCTCAATTCAAGGCAATCATAGGATGACAACAAGCTTGCTACTTTTATGACACAATGAGTTTATTAGCGCTGCAGTAATTTTCCTTTATTGCCTTGCTCTGGTGCGGTCATGACCATAACATAACACGCAATAATACTCGGTTGCTCTCTCTATCTCATATTCGAACATGGAGCGCGACCTGAATTGAAAGAAACGTCGAAAAAAGGTGCGTACGTGCAGAGCGGCTGCATCTCTCATGTAGGCCTAAAGGGGAGCTGCCAAATGTTGCCTGAACAGTTGCCAGACACCGCCAGCTTGCACAGCGGGTGCTCACTCTTCTGCCACACCATTCGTAGCTGCGCGATAGAGAAAACATGAAATGCACTAGAAAAACAATCAATTTCCAAAAATTTTGAAGCATAAATTACGACGCAGCGTTGTTTTATGAAGCTGTTTGAGTATAGAGTTTTTTAGTTGGTAGTTCCTTACTCCATATCCCACAATTGGGGATTTTTACTAACACAATGGGAGCATGCCAGGTGATGCGAACGTGCCACCTACCTCGAATATGCCGTCTGCATTTCATTCAATACTGCAACGATCTTTTAAAAGTAGAAAATAGTGATAACTGATTGTATGTACTACGTGAAAAGTCAAAGTCAAAAGAACAGCTCTGATGTGTGAAATATCCACGAGATGATATTTTGACTGTTTTTCTCAATAACATAATTAGGCCCCGACATGGCTATGGTACTCCTCGTATGGTTTGTCTGTCAACTAGGAATATTTAAATTAAGAATTTTTTCAAGATCCAATGTTTTCTACATATCATGGATCAACTTTTTTGGAAATAAACGGTTTTCTTTTTCTTCTTTCTTCTTTCCCTAGCTTGCGTACGTACCGGCTGCACTGTTCACGCCTGACCGCTGGGATCCGTGCGCCCAACTCAATTTATTCTCGTCTCGTTTCACTGACGTTTGTGATTACCTTCTGACCACACAAACTGATAAGCAAGCTCACACCACACAGTTTTTGAGCGTGTTTTGCATTCAAAGAGCAGGTTAACTCATTTGTACAGGGTTGATCGTCCAACGTTTGGGTTACATTATTTTAGTTTTATGAGGTTAACTCATTTGTACAGAGTTAATCGTTCAACGTTGGGTTACATTATTTCAGTTTTATGAGTAATCGATGTTAACGAGCACAGCACTCCATACATAGCAACATCATCACATATGTCATCTGTTGTTTTTATATTCTTATTGAAAAAAAATGCAGCAATATCGCTCCCATCGTTTTAGCTTCGGGAATTGACACCAGACCATTAATCTGAATTCACCTAGCCTGAAATAGTTAAATTGAAAAATTTTTCAGAGTTTGTGAGCTCGCTTTATTTTAACCCAAATTTAAGTGCTCGAACATAACTAAGTACGTCTCTGGGAATATATTTTGAAGCCTTCATCTAGTTTTCACGCAAATTTAGGCTCGCGAAAATAACTAGTTACTTATCACGGATGATGTTTTGTTGCCCTCGACTCATAATAACACAAATTCAGGAATTTCAATAGAATCGTAACTTTTCACGGATTATACTTTGATACCCTCGACTCATTTTCACACAAATTCAGGCACTCCAGCAGAATAGTTAACACAAAATGATAGGCTCGAAAATAACCAGTTACGTTTCACGGAGGATATTTTGATGCCCTGGTCGCATTTTAACACAATTCAGGTACTCTAATAGGATAGTGATGTCATTAGACGCGTTTCCTGCCTTGCCTTCTGACAGCAGGTCCTCCAGTCGCGGTGGCACCATTAGTTGCTAAACGTTCCTGGGCCCCACGCAAGCACCAGTGATGGCTTCTGCTTCTCGCATTCCTTTCTCTAGTGCCACAGAAAATAATAGGAAGACTTCCTCTGGCATTTTAAAACCTTCTGACGTGTCAGCTAAGGTTTTTCTGATATTCATTGTGAAAGATTTGAAAGATGATTTTACTTTGTAAAAATGGAGTTTTTTTTCGAAGGATTGCATAATCTGACGCATTATTAACATTGCTGCAAATTAGGTAGGGATTGTTAGGTGATATGCTGGGTCTCAAGGGCGAAATATCTATTAAAATGCTCCCGGTCAAAGATACAGGAAACAGACCTTTACGTGAGGACGTCAAAGTTATATACAGATACATATTTTTATTCTCAATTGATTTTTGGAATTGAAATCATTGGTTTATGTGCAATATTCAATCAACTGTAAATATTCCTTAAACTTCTTAAAAAGAGACCAAGTCTTGCTGTAACGCTTACGGGTAGAAGCGAATGCTCTTTGTCTTTCCCTACAGAACACATTAAGATTGCATCAGTCTGTCTCGTGGCGCATTTAAAAGACTATTACGGTGAAATATAGGTATGTTCTTGAAGTATTTCTGGCAAAACTTGTCCTCTTCCGCTTCTGGCGTCGAAAGCTAAGGTTCCCTGAAGAAATTTATACGGAAGCGATTTTTGCGTTACGCTTTGAGACAAAAAAGGTAGAAATACTTCTTTACCGTCAGCGCTGGGGTTAAAATACATTTCTCTCTGCAACTTTTAATCAATAAGAAACTCATAAATATTTCTAACAAACTAAAATCAATTATCTGCCTAATTACTGCGCATTTAATATAAAGCTTTTTTTATTACGCGCGTAAAATACAGTATTTCCTCTATTCTACATTAGCATGCTTTTTCATGTAGCATTGACGCTTCCCAATGTTTATAATAAATGTTTCCAATGTTTGTAAGAAAAATTCTAATAAAAATAAACAATGTTTATTTCCGGTAGTTTCAATAGCACAGCAGTTCGTTTCATAGTGAAAATAAATGAAAAGCAAAGAAAATGACAGTATTTATTCAATGAAATTAATCCGAGTAAAAAAACGCAACGCTTTCTTCATCCCACTCTCTAAGTTTCGTTCGTCTTTTTCAATTTTTTTCACACACAATTCTTTCTCAATCTATCGCTTCAATTTCAATATTATTCGAGGTGCGCCTAATTTTCGAAAGCTGTTCATTTTTCAAAATACGGTATAACATTCAACAGTGGTTGTAAATTCACGTGTAGAAGTAACACGCTGACGCTTCCATCTCCTTTCAAGATTGTTTTAGCGAAAATTTCTCACATTTTCAAAACTCTTAACGTACAAACACTTATTGCATCTTATTACATAGGTTATTGTTAGTTTCATATTTTAGGGGCGTCCCCGCAGTTCAAAGCATATACTTTGACGTTCTATGTTTCACAATCAGTATAAGTATTTAATAATGACGTTCAGGATAAGATCTCACGATCACACTAACGTGATGATGATCTCAGGGACTCACGTCCTACCATTAGTGAGTGCCTCGCCAGTAAAGTTGGGCAATGCCCAACTTTACTAGTTGTGTTTATTTATGGACATTTTATTTTATATCTGGGCATTGAGTATTTATTTAGTTATGGAATAAACTTTATTCATGTATTAAAATTTCTTGCCATTGTTCATTTTATTTATTCTATTTTATTTATTTTGTGCTATTTTATTTTCATTTTATTCTTATTTTTTATTTTCATTTAATTAAGCTTAATGCTGAATGAACTATGGTTTCGATGCACTTTAGTAAAATAGATAAAGGATGACATTCGTCAATCTGTACTGATACAACAAGCAGAGTGCACCTTGCGTCATAACACATTACTCCTTATATCTGTTCTTTCCATGTTTTAACTCAAAAAAGTGTGGAACTGTAGTTGTTTTCGTTAGAGCATCAATGTTTAATTGAGATTTCATTTTCATAAATTAACACTGCACAATTCAAAAACTGACACTGCGCAATTCATGTTTTCACACTCCGCAATTCGTCATCGCATTCATTTTCATGAGGTTCGTTTAACGTTGTATTAAATTCTTGGCATAGTTCCATGCCCGACCGCAGCCTTGCATGCAAGCCCGCCGCCTGTCCACTTCTCGCCGTAATTTATTGCAGGGAATCTGAGGAGGTCCAATTTTTAAGGGAAATGCCGCGCTGGCCCGCGTCGCGCCAGCTGCTTTCTGGACATCGGCTGCCTTTCTTCCTCATTCTCTTTCCTAGAATTAATTGACTTGTTACTGAACGATGAATGGCAGACGTTCGAGGTACAAATATCTGATCGCGGATGCTGTGGTAGGTACTCAACAAAGAAAGTTTGTTACTGTAGAGTAGAAAATCTTTCTAGATGACTGAATAATTATGTTTTGGGGTTAGCATACTCAATTGCTTTTTTTGAGGAAATGCGCTGTTTCATGTATGAGAATGAAATCGATATAGCTAAATTGCTGGGAAATTTAGTAAAAATACAGATTAAGTTACGATAATAGTCATTTGAGGAAAGTAGCATGTATTGCTGCTGGGATAAAGCTCTCGTGTTTGCGGTTGGAAGAGGGCTATTGTAAATTAAAATCATAGTAATAAGAAGAGGAGCAAACATTTATTGATGATCAGCAATAGTAGCTTTATGTCAATGCTTTTTCCTTCGAAGATGCATTGCTTTTCCTTCCACATCTCTAACATAAGAGGAGTGAAATACCAGCGCAAGGGAAATGCATATAACAAAATTAAGTGGTTACTGCAATAAGAAATTAACGGAATAGTTAAACTCGAAAACTGTAAGTTAAAAGCAATTAAATATTCTTCAATGCATCAACATTTTGCATCATGTAAGGAGGATCCTCAATGTTTAGAAAATTCATAGAGAAAAAATTCCTACATACTGCTCCTTGGCCTCCTAAATGCCCTGATCCTTCGAGCACGAACAACATTGCCGAGCGTCAACATTTTCTATCGATACAGTTGCGCGACTCAAGCTTTTGGTTTCGTGCCGAAGAGTTCGTACCTCATAAAATAAATGTCAATGAAAACGAATGTGATCACGAATTTCACAGTGTCAATTTACGAATTACCACGTGTTAATTTACGAATTGCGCAGTGTTAGTTTACGCATCGCCACGTGTTAATTTACGGATTGTGCCGTGTTAGTTTACGAATTGCGCAATTCGTGTTAATTTAGGAATCGCTTATTGTCAAATTACGAATAATGCAGAATACGCTGAAAATATTGCACATGGGCGTGATGTTCTAGATGGATTCAAAATTTATAAAAAATTGTGAAATTTGTTATTCTCATTAGTGTGGCGCGAAGCAATTGGTAAGGTAGTTCCAGGACGCAATCGTGGTCGAAACTCTTAATCTGAGGGTTATTTACATCACAAAATTTATAACAACGGCTCATGAAAGTGAACGCTTAACTTTTTGCTGTTTTCATGAACCGATTGCCGGCAGTACAACTATTTGCACATCCAATAATCAAAAGGAATGTGCTGCGATAGAAATACACACTTTGCAGTCATTGAAAGATTGTTTCAAAATATGCATCTGTAGAGTAGAATATGATAAGAAATTGTTTAACAAGATCCTTAAAGTTCTGCACCATTTGCTCAATGTTGTCTCGAGGCCAGAATGCTGATAGACCCCAAACAACTAGGATAAGCAGTTTTCTTTCGGAAAGTTTTAATGCTAATAAAAGAATATCATTCATTTCGTTTTGTACCAGAATTTCAGACGCAGTCCATCTGATATTTTGCAAGTCGATAGGATTTGTTCAAAAACTGGACTAACGCTGGTATGTTGGTGATAAAGAATGGTGTACTTTAAAGCAAGACCGAATCCTTGCCATGAATCCTACCAGAAAAATTGATCATTTATAATTACTCTAAGACGGCAATAAATACAGCAAATGAATAACTGTTTGCTTTACTTATAAAACATGGTGAGCTGTGATTTGTACTGAATATTGAGTTATTACTGATCATTTGTCGCCCTGATCTGTGACGTCTATTTTCATCTCCTCATCTGGTGCATCAAAATATATGTATGAATATAAGTGTGTTTTGTTGATGCCTTGATTGATGTCTGACGGTACGAGACCTAATTAGGGACAACCCGAGAACGAGCTACTTGGCTCCTTTCTGTTGCCATTTTCTATCCCATTCTAGTGTGAACGTAACAAACGGATTAGAGCGGAAACTTTTACAGTCAGTGAGTTTACACTCAGGTTAAGGTACTTAAATTGAGAGACCGAAGAACCATTTCTGGCACCTTTGCGCTGATGGAGCCATCAATGAAGATATAATCCGGTGCAAGGTTTTCAGTGCCGAATGTATGACATTATGTATAATGTATGACATTGAACAAACTTGAGTTTGTTGATAGTCGAACCCTCGAGTCTTTATTTGCTAGTATGGGCAAATTATGTAGTATCTTTCCATGCTAGAGTATATTATGAGGATTGTGCGTGTGTGAACAGGAGCTAGTTAGAGTAAAATTACTAACTCACTGACTTTCATTTTTACTCTAAATACCGTATTTTTACATCACCTAGCAAATTGTTACGTACCATCATCATTATTTCGTTGCATGGTTATTGTCAAGATCATATGTCATTTTCTGTTTATATTTGGGGAATAAAATGTCAATGAGAAACTTTATATGAAAGATGCTCATGGACTGTTACTTGAGCTGCCAATTTCTCGATCTTAGACGCTTTCGAAACTCACTAAATTTCAAGCTCCTGAAGTGCGCCAGCGATCATCAATTTATAGAGTCAAACGAAGAAATTTCAATTTAATTCCATAATGTTATCGCTTAATTTGATGACTAAACCATATGACGGTGTTAGAAAAAAATAGAACGAGAGTCAATAAGTCAATACTATTCGAGTGTAGTAGCAGCATTGGTGATACTGACTCAACATTAAAAACTTTTTTTCACTGTTTAATTTCATGTAGTGAAATATTTTCGTTTGCCTTCAGTCACAATCCTTCCTCGTTTTTGACTCTCAGGAATCTTATGTGCAATCTTTATTTTTGAAGGAAATTTACATAAGCTTGTTGTGTGGCATTTTTCTCCTAGCTAATTACAAGAAACCTCTCGGTTTCCAAGTAGTGGTTCTCTTAGTTCTACACGCAGACTCATTTACTTCCACCCATTATAATTTCAAAACTACCAACGGCTACCTCAAAAGTCTAAGCTCATGCTTCTCACCAGCTTTATTTTTGAACAAAGAATGATTTAATCAAGGGAACATATTCTTGCTTGTTGCTTTTAATTTTTTGTTCAGGATGACTTCTGTGATCCTTATAATGATATATTATAAGTTATAAATTATGGTATGATCTATATCATAACTATAATATTTGTAATGATGGTAATAAGTTATGATATATTACACCAACCATGGATATTTATATTAACACATTTTAAAGAAACAATTTTGTGCGTTTTATGTCAACGAGGTTCGTTGTAAATAAATCATTTTTCCTTCGTTCCTTTCTTTCTTCCCTTCTGTGTTTTTTTAACTCAAATCAAATCATATCACAGGTTCGTGAATGTAAGTGCACTAAAATTGTAGATTATGCTTGTTTTCAGAATATCTTCTTCTTTGTAGCACAATGATCTTTATTACTTCGTGTATTAATTACATCGTTTTTTGTCATCGTATTGTTGGTTACGTGATGATCACAAAGTGCTTTATTGAACCTTAAAGGAATTTAAAATTTCACGTTTTAACGCGTGTCATAATTAAACACCTATACTTTGCTAAAAAGTTTAGTAATTTACAATTATCCCATCCCAGTAGTCATAAGCTCTGGAATTGACAGAGCAATTAGGCAGTTCTCTAGCATCCCCTTTTATTTGCGCTGTAACTTCAGTTGCGCCGTAAATTTATTTTACCTTAAATACCATTACATTCTTTACCTTACATCGTTTTTTTCATCATGTTTTAGAGTAAAGCAAACACTAACATTACCCCAAACAATACCGTAGTTCACTTAAGCTTCATTTCATATCTTATTTGTTATGCAAACACTTCACAAGTCACCAATCCCTGTAGTATTTTTCATTCTCCTGGGGCTATCATAGACATAAGCATCAATGACGTAGTTCCCTCATTTAGTGTCGTACTACGTGCACTACCAATTTACAAATCAATGAAATAATTCCTTAACTTTATATCCTAACGGAAACACAAGCACTTTACAAATCCATTAAATAGTTTCTTGACTCCATGTCCTACCGAAAATTCAAACATTGCCAACCGATAAAATAGTTCCCTCGTCTCATCTCTTACTCTGTACGCAACCGCTTTACAAATCAATGAAATAGTTCTTTAATTTCATATCCTAACGAAAACACAACCACTTTACAAATCAATGAAATAGTTCTTTCACTTTTCATGTCCTAACGATACACAACCGCTTTACAAATCAATAAAATAGTTCTTTTACTTCACGTCCCACCAAAAGCGCAAACAAGTTACCAACCAATCAGCGAAGTAGTTTCCTAGTGGAACATACTCTGCTCTACGTCCATGACCAACTCGTCTCGTTGAAGACGCCATCGGCCCCACCCCGATGACAACTTCCTGGAAGGGTCAGTCGTCCCTGCAAGGAAAGCCTGTAATTATACTTGGGTTGGCCCGTGGTGGACCGAAGACGAAGGTGGGCAAGCCCATTAGTCCATGAGTGCAGATGGCGACAGCTGACTGCAACTCATTTCGGGTGACGATTCCGATAATTGTAAAAGAGCAAAACGACATTTTTCCCAGGGGCTGGCAACTATATCATTGCTATTTTCATTGTAATTGTTATATATTAGAGGCAGCTATTTCATTGCAATTGTTAGATACATGGTTATTTTTTGTGAGCACATGAAATCGTTCAGCTTGCTAAGGTACTGAAAAGTTGTATCTGAAGGGAAAATGACTGGTTTCAATTGATCACTTACGTCTCTGTTTGACTCCTGTGATAAGAATGCAAACTGTCCTCTCCAGTTTTACTGCTTTGGTTGGTTTTCAGGTGCCTTAATGACTTGAAAACCGAGGTGTAATAAGTAACTTCCACTGCGGTGAGAAGATCTAGAAGAAACGTTATCCTAACCTTAGCCGTCAAGTATTCCAGTAAAAGCTGAAATCTTCAAAATTCTTATACTTTTATTTTGAATCAAAGACTTAATAAAATTTATTTACACGAGTATGTGTGGGAGCTAATGATTTCTCTCAGTTATTAATTAGTGTCAAAGAGGTGCAATTTTTTTGAGTTAGTGTTTGTTGTTAGAACTGAAACATAATTATTATTATTTCGATCATTTAGGGAAATATTATTCTATTATGATAAAAACGGTGAGGTATTTTGAAATTTCAGTCATTCAAGGCCTGGACTCACCATAAAATTATTATGGTTAAAGAATTGTCATTGCAGAACTCAACATCATAGTGAATAGACCAAGTAAAATTGTTTCCGGTACCGCAACTCTTACCGAACTACTTCGGTTACTTCAGAGTAAATGTAGTGCTTTTTTAACAAACATTGATGCACGCGGCGCACAACTATATTCACTCACCTAAAACTGTAGAAAGGTAAAACAAAACAATCAGTATGAGGTAAAAGTTTTGAACTATTATGATTGTGCCCCCAATGAACTTCGTGGAAAATGACACTTCCAGAAAATCCGACTCAAATGTAAGAGCTCTGGATGCATGCATTCCATAAATACATGCATAGCCGAAATAATTCAGGAAACAAATACATGTAATACTACTAAATTACCAACAAAAAGCCAGAAACATCGAAGAATTACATTTTCAAGTATTGTTCAGACGTTATTGGTCACCTGTAGATAAAATTATGAAATGTAGTTGTCTATATAATCTATATATTTTCAGGTATTATTTAGACGCTATTGGTCATCGGTAGAAGAAAGTTATGAAAAGATGTTGTCTATTCTGCAGCTATTAAAGTGCCAACGGGATGCTCAACATTCCTCCACAATTGAAATCTGGGCGTTCCTTTCATGAGAACACGAGCCTGCCTCCCTCCATCTTGTAGCTTAATCAGGACGTTTAATTTGCATAGAGTCTTCACGCTGGGTCCCTTTTCTTCACCTCATCCCATTGACTGTGACCCGACCCTTGAGCGAACGCTTCTGTTCACCTGCCCCGTGCCTTCCATTCAAAATGATGCCCATGCAAATTGTTCTGTGGCATCAAAGCATATCTGGAATACAAACATCGCGCGCCGGGCTGGCACGCAGAGCACGGTCGGCCAGAGGCATTCATGACAAAAAGGTTGAGCTGAAGTCGAATTCAAATGATGTATTCAAACGAGGTCACGTGGGCTATCTCAATGCGCGAATCAATCGCTTCGTTGAGTAGTTGATGTTCAAGGGTATGGGGCTGTTGTTGGAAGTCAGACTAATGGTGTACACATTATAAGACGTTCTTTTGGGTGTGAGGACTTGTTACCGCTGTATTGGCTGGAGGAGATATTTCACCCTGAGATTTAAAGCAATCGTAAGAGATTAAGTTTCCGATCGAATAAGTAAATCCATACTGTGGAAATAGTAATAATATAACGTTGAAAAATTTTAGTGTACTTATATCTATACAGCACACTATTGTTTTGAAGATGATTGTAAACATCTGTGCGTGCAAAATTATGGCGTAGTTCATGTTTGTTCTTCTCATGAAACGTATCACTTGCACTTTAGTTGCGCTGATACAGTTTCCATTATTGTTTCTGCTTACCATGGAGTCTCCAGTGCTTTTCCCACACCGCTTGAAGTTCTCCAGATATTGCATAAATGAAGTCTCGAGGGCTGTTTCTTTATTTCTTGATAATGTCAATGTCAGTATTGCACTTGCGGTCATGTTCTTAACGCCAGGGTCCGTATTTTAGGTTTTTATTATTGCATTGTTGATCTCAATAAGCCGCGTGCGGCTTCTAAGTTACTTCTGACGTAATTGAATCCTCCGCCAGTTCATGAACGTCAACCAATGACGTGCGCTCAATATAAACGGTTATTCTTCCGGAAATAATTATACAGAGCAATTGTTTTGCTGACCAGAAAAGGGCGGGGTCGTTGCCTCGAAGCCAAACTTCATCATTGGATTAACGTAGATTCCTGTCAACTTTTGTTCGTTTTCATAGGCAGAACCATAATGGACGGAAATCACCGATGATTTGACAGCGAGTTAGACTGAGCTGCTGGACTCGGGTGTACAATTAGCTCAGGTAATCGAGCAGCAGCAAAGTATCGAAACGAGACCGGCATGCTTGTCTATATCAATGATTCAATTTGTTGTCTCTTTGTCAACGTCAATGATTCAATTTGTTGTCTCTTTGGCAATGTCAATGATTCAATTTGTTGTTTCTTTGGCAATGCCAATGATTCAATTTGTCTCTTAGTCATTGTCAATGATTCCATTTGTTGTCTCTTTGCCAATGTCAATGATTTTACTGGTATCTGGCTTGTGGTTATTAAATGTTCACAAAAGGTTCAGACGATACAATTTGTTGTCTCTTTGTCAATGTCAACAGTTTTACTGTTTTCTTGCTTGTGGCTGTAAAGTGTTCAGACGATTCAATTTGTTGTCTTTTCGTCCACGTCAATAATGTTAGTGTTGTATTGCTCGTAGGAATTAATTGTTTATGTCGTTCAAACAATTCAATTTTGCTTGTTTTGTCAATGCCAACGATTCAATTTGTTTTCAACTTATCAATGTAACCAATTCAATTCTGCCTCTTTTCATCATTGTCACTGATTCAGTTGAATGTCTTCATTGTCAATGTTAATTACTCGATTTGTTTTTCACTGTCAATGTCAGAGATTCAATTTGTTTTTTCCTGTCGGTGTCAATAATTCAATTTGTTGCTTCTGTAATTAGGGATGAAGTCTTTTGTTCGGGTGGCTCTTTCCTGGAATTTGCCCTTATTGACGGCAACACGTAGCAATTATCCATACTTCTTGATCATCACTAAATTGCCTGAACAATTAACGAACTTCACAGCTCTTTCTTTTCTGTTGCTCATCTCTGATGTTAAGTGATATAGAAGATATTGGTCTGTGTCTGAAAATAGCTAAATACACTATCCTTGCCTACGTATGTTTGTCTATCTCTGGAAATAGTTAAATTAATTATATCTATGTACGCATTTACAAAATTGACAAAGAAATCCTGCTGGTTACTGGGATTTCCTTTTTGGCTACTTTACTGGTTTTCACTCAAGTTTTGATGTTTTTGAACTTGCGTTTTGTACTTTTTATGGGCATAAGAATAAACGTGGAGGGCTGCGTTTAGATAATCTCAAAATTTTCTTAAAGGCAGCAGCGAACTAATTTGCAAGTAGATTATCTTCAGTGATAGTTTTCGAAGGTGTCCGGGTTTCTGCCTCATGAAAATTTTCCTACGTCAATATTAAATCAACTTTCTGATGCCGAGTGGATATGAGCGTAATGTTCAGTTCTTAACAATTAACTTCAATAGATATTCTGTTCTGACTTGACTCAAAATGCATGAAGCTGTTGCGTTAGAAGTAACATAGATTTTTAAATGTCTTAACATAGATATTTTTAGAAGGCAATCATAAGCAAGCACCATATTAGACATGGCAGTTGAAGAAAAATGGATTGAATGAAAAAACAGGAATGTTTCCCTTGATTCATCTATTCTGAATAGCTTGGACTGATGAGTGAAAAATTTCACAAACAATGATGATAAGAAATATTGAAAGAAAAACGTTAATTTAATATTACTCAGGAACTGGGAAAAATGTCATGGGCTCTGGGGCTCCTAGTTTTAGCCATCTAATGTCATTTTGCTCCTCTGAGGTACGGATTTGTTTAAAAAACAAGTAGTTCTTCAGTATCAGGATCTCAAAAAACTGTTGAAATTCCTGGGAAGAGTACCTAATAAATAACGTGCGAGTCATCGCATTCGTAATCTTTTCCATTGTTTTTTTAAAAAGGGACCCAAATAAATCATTTATAACTTTTAATAAGCACGAAAAACAAACAAATAAACAAACAAACAAAAAATAAATAAAGAAAACAATTAATAGTAATTTATCGGTTGACTATTTTCAGAGGGTATGCACTCTGCATTTCGTTGAGAGATGGATTGAGTTTATGAATGAATAACGACTCTAAAATACGTAGGTCTAAGTTGGCGGTACATGTATCTAATATTTTAAATTTGTTAATATCAATAATCTGTTCACAGGAATCATTGCTACAGTGTTGTCTGATACTAGAATGAGGAGGAGAGGTAAGCAAGGTTTTTCGTGCTTAAATTTTGCGCTTATGTAATTTTGGGTGTACTAACTTTTGATATAATGGACAGATTTTTGAAAACAAAACGGTTGTAGAATCCTGAGATGTATATATTTTATTAGGACGTATTTTTGAAGATGACATTCTCGCTGGGGCGTCCACTCGACTGCAAGTATTATTGGCGCGTGTTGGCATACTTCTCATTGCAGCGCTGGTGAGGGTGGGATCGATTTTTCCACTGTTGGCTAAATTTTTTACGCATCTGTAAATGACCTTCTTTATCGGAGAACTTCGGAGGTTGTACTCTCTCTCTTGAAACTTTGCTGGGCTAGGACAATGCTCCTTCCATTAGAGAAGTATGTAGTGCTTATGAAAGCTAATTGTTCCTTTATCCAGTTCGTCTTCTTGGCGGGAGTTTCAAAGCAGGATGAATTTTACTGTGTCCTCTGATTCTTATTTTGAGTGTTGTATCATCAATACGTAGGTACCAAATAAAAGATATAAATCTCAAAATTCTACTGCCGTTTTGTTTTTAAAAATTTGTGCATTGCGTCAAAAGTTATTAATGAATATCTCGTATCCCGTATTCAAAAAAACACCCTGTACTTCTACTCTGCACTCGTTAACAGCTCCTACCAACTTATAAATGCAGCCAAATACATCCAAAAACAATTTCAAGAGTTATTCTTATTAGATTTTTCAATGACCGCTTGAAACCACATCATTTTTCTTTCAATCGGCCATTATAGCAATCCAAATGATACCTTCACAAATGAACCTTTGCCCAAGGGGTAATTTATTTATTGGTCGAATACTACAGTCTAACATCTTTTCTTCTGAATAGATCGTGCAAAAAAATGTTGATTGTACGGTAGGCTTAACTGCTGTTGTTACGATTGTAGAAAAGTCTAAGGTCCATTCGAGTCAAACCGATTTAGGGGTTAAAGTCGAAGCATTTTACGAGTATTATGGAAATTCTGAGGTAAGACTAAGCTGAAATTTCACGAAAATTGTTGTAATTGCTGCTGCCATCAAGCCAATCCGGTACAGTGGCTGATGATTATGAGACAATCGCGATTCGTCCTCTGAAACGACGCAATATTTCCAAGCAACACACACATAATCGAGTATTTTGAGTATCATTATTCTCTACATTTGCTACAACTATTTCATATATTAGTTTGCGGGCTTAATTAAAACTAGAGTGAATCAATCATTCATTTTCATTGTGATTGAAGTAGAGAGAGTTCTTGCAACTCGAAAAAATCCAGCACTTACCTCAAGCATATGAGCTGGTTTTCATTCATAGTGCCTCTTAATGTGTGTGTGGTGAAATGTAGCACGCAACTCGAAAGCTATTTTCTTCGCACACTTTCTATATAGAAAACTGCATGAAACAAGCAATACATACAGATCTTTGTTCGTGTATTATTCTTAGTTCATCGAAAAATTGTTACAACTCTTTATAATGGAAGACGAAATTAAATTCAACCTTGATAAAATACCATGAAACCTCAAAATATACTTAACTGAGCAGTGTTCTATGGCACGAGTTCTCGAATTTTTTTCAACAAAGGACCACTTTTATTACAGAAAATAAGCTGAGGACCTCCTCACATGTGTTCCTCTCAGGAAAATATATATATATGCATCCACTGTCAAATAAGTTAAATTTTGCGGACCTTTGTCAAAGTGCCACGGACCTCTGGGGGTCCTCGGACCCCATTTTGAGAACCCCTGTTAAAAGGTCAACTAATGAACTTCTAACACAAAATTTTGATTGGCGTATTAATTTAAACGGATTTGTAGATAAAGCTCCTTTGATTAGAATAATTTGATCGATATTTTATAGATAAAATGAAGTTAATTGCAGTAAATTATTATCAAAATAAGTATTGAATCAAATGAAAATTCAATTATTACATGCAGCCAATATGCTGAACTACACGTGAGATATGACAGAGTTTTCAAATTTCTTCTAGAAGATATTCAGCGAAATGTATTTGTTAATATATCCACAATTATTACTTCGTTATGCAATGCTGTTACAATTGTTTGACCTAAGGTAACAGAGTAAAGCAAAGCTCAATGAGTAGAAGGGTTCTTCCTATAACATTTCTACCGTTTTTCTACATTTTCTTCAATCTCCAGAGAAGCTGGTTTACTTTGGTACAGATACATGTATGGCGGTTGATAGACTCAAGTTAAATTAAGGGCTTTCTTGTCCTAAAAAATGCTTTAAATTTTAATCAAAAAAAAATTTCCAAAAATTCTTCTGATTAGAAGTTCCTATTTTCATTTCAGTGCAGATACCTTTCTTGATAGTCTGAAACACATGTTCGCAAAAATATGGGTTTTGTTTTTCAACGGGATGTTTTGGTGAGTTTAATAATTGAAAACTTCATTCTTCCTGAATTATTTCTAATTTAGCTTATTTACTTTCATATTATCAGGAGCATCAGCATTAGGTCCTTTACAAAACCATTGACTGGTTGTGTTGTTTAGACGTTGTGTACTTTCAGTTCTCCGTAATCCTGGATATAGATATCGTGTGCGTCTTATCTAGTACGACGCAATCTCGAAGTGGAGTAGCCCAGGATATTGTTTTCCCCCCGTTTTCTTCCACTGCGTTCTCATTAGCGGCACTTTCAGGGAATGAGTATACTCTATTTCTACACGGAAAATTATTTTTTACTCATTAATTTGGTCATTTTGAAAATTATTGTGTATGAATGGATTTGAGTTGTGTCAGTTCGCCAACTTGATCAACTGACTTTATCGATGCCGGATATCTGTGGTAAAATTCTTAGCTAATTTTTCTCATGTGAAGTTGAGTGCTTTATATTCTTGCTCTCTTATGTAACGAAAAGTTTTTGAAAAAATTATTTTGGATTAGTAATCTAATTGCTTGCTAATTGCAAAGGGTGCTTTTAACACGATTCAGGATGAAAGGTCGATGCTCTGAGAGAATACCTAACTAAATTTTAATTCAACTATTCTTAGATTTAACCAGCTAGAACACTGTTGACTTACATAAGAGCATGTAAATGTAAGCTGAATTTAAAGAATAATTGTTTTTGAGAGTTTCTGAAGCAATTTTTGAAGCCATGTTTGGAAATTAAAATCATCGGAACTCTTCATACTGAAAATAGTAAATGTAGATAAATAAAACATTATTTACTTTATCAATACCCAAGTTGAGTTTTTGAAAATTTTGGCTTACTACTTTTCAAACAAGTCCCAGTTTCTAAGATTGTAAATTATTTGCCTTGAAGCTCTGATTAGGCTGATTTTTTAAATCAAAATTGAAATATTCTACCATATCTTTTCCATACTCTTGATAGGAATGTTGCACATATTCTAGTGAAAAGTAATCATGTGCTTCAATTTTTAACACAGCTGATATCAAAGTATTACAATTATTCATCTCTATTATCAAAGAGCTTTAATTTCTTCCTATCATGGTTAAAGGTAATTGTTTGCTATTGCCAATGTTTAATAAACTATGTGAATTTTAAAGTATAGACCCTGTAAAATACTGGCAGAAGTTCAAAGATCTTGTCAAGTAGATTGCATACAGCTTAAATCCAAAAAACTGAAATTCAAATTGTAAGTTAGTCATTCATTATACAAATAATAAATATATTTCTAAGTTCAAATACTGCAAAATTTGCTGTAGAAGTTTTATTTAAGTGTTTTTGTTTTACATTTTAACAGTAAGGCCATGTTGAACCTTGCCTTCTAATGTTCAGAATAATATTGTGTAAAACCAGGCTTTTATATGTCTTAGATGAGGTTATAGGCAATTTTAATTGTCAACATTGTTTAGAATTCTGTAATTAAATTAGTTAGAAAAAAACTGAAAATATTTGTTTTGATTATTTCATTTTAGTTTAAAAAGGCTAATGTGAAAATAAAAAAGAATTGCATAAATATTGCTAATTTTAACCCTTTCTAGTTGGCTTTCAGGTTTTTTGAGGGAACACAAATGTCCTTACAGACTCAAAAAGGTTAAGTTACTTCTATAATGCTCTGGAATTGGTGGTTATTTTTGCTTCCCATGACTGAATGTACATGGATTCTGATGCCAATTTTGTCTGTGTTGTTCTACTGCTGTTGAAAAAACTGTAGGTATTGCTTTTTATATAAAGATTTCAATTAAACAGATTTTTTTACTATGCGCTCATTCTATATCTGAGATTAAACCTGGAGTTTATGTTAAACATTGAGCACCATTATCTGTGATTCATATTGAAATTTTTACTTTTAACAAACCATGAATAAAGCAAGAGTTGCTTTTTTGATCATCAATTGAAAATTTGTCTTGAAAGTTTCATGTGTTGGCATTTGGCACTGGGGTAGGCCAGTTTTTTTATCTGAGGTGGTTATTTATGATCAATTTTTTCTTATACTGATATAATGTTTGCAAGTTTGTTTATTTATTGCAACTGAATGAAAAATTGAAAACAAGATTTTTTGTTGGTTATGTGGAAAATATAAGATAAAGCATGAGTTGTCATGCTGTCTTCATCTTTCCAGTCTTTTCACTAAAAAATATGGCAAAATTTAATGAAGTAAATAATAATTATTGTGCGCAATGTATAGGATACAAAAATTGTGCTGAATAGCTATTACTCAGGGTACTTGTTAGTAATGTCAGTACTCTGGAATTATAGTTTCTTAGCCTTATGTATAGTCCATTGTTCCAATGAATGTTTTAGTAAGCTGTTTATCTGACCTGCATTATCTATGTTGACCATTAACTGTGTACACAAATTGGGAAAATTAAATTACAAAGTGCTGACAGAAAACAAGTAACCACCTTATTCTGCCGTATAGTGCGTCAAAAGCATTGCATCATTAGAATTGACAAGGCCAACAATGCCTGGACATTAACTCCTGCTTAAATTATTTTTTCATTTCAGGATGTCCTGTGTGCTGCACTGGAGCTTTCAGTATACAAATGGCCAAGTTGCATTCAAGCACTTCTTTTTATTTCAGTCTTGAGAATTTTTGAAGAGTTTGAACTGTCCTGTTTATTCCCTAGGACATCTTTGTGCACCCCTAGGGGTGCACGCTTAGTTAACCTAACATAGTTTGTCAAACATTCACACAATTGTTTGTCATTAGTCCACAATGTTCAAAGTGAAGTTCCCTCCATTGGGGAAGTATGACTATGACGGCAGTGATAAGGTGTATCATTTCAATGCTGATGACAAGCTTGAAAGGGAGAAGCATGATGAAGAGTTCTGGGCCAAGTATGACCCTTTTGAGCACTATGATCACTTTGAGCCCTGTGACACCTATGAGTCCTATGACAAATGGCAGGAGGAATGCCTGAAGGAAGCTATGGGTGACCCTATTCTCTACACGAGTCTTACAGGGCATGATCCTCCTTGTCCAAATGACCGGAAAGTTGAGCCTGACAAGTCTGCTGGTAAACCTGAGTCATCATCATTTGGTCCAAAGGAGTTCATGGAAGGAAGGCTTCGTGTTATGTTTCATCCAGTGAGTGTTGTTCCTTTCAGTTCCTTTATTTTCAAAACTAAGTTCAAATTTTTAGTAAATTAAGCCAAGGGTCATAGGTGTACGTATGCTTCACTAGTTTTTCTAGATTAATTTGTGTGCAGTTTACAAATCTTAGATCATGAATGAAGTTTTGAATAAGTGGGATATTTGGCCAAAATTTTTGTTATTCATATTTTATGCATATGACATGGTATGTGAAGTTTTAATAGAAAAATTGTCACCACATGAGTTTTATAAGGTTATCACATTAAATGATGAGGCATGTTTGTGAAGAATCAGGCCTTGGGCAGCCAGTGCTGTGATATTTTTTTGCTAGTCAATCAAATTTGCAGTCACAGTCAAGTGCAATTTTACTCAGTTCTAGTCAGTTTTCAGTTGTTTAGGCTGCATTTTGATCAGCTGGCTATCATTTTAACAACAAAGAACAGAAAGTAGTATATAATGATTCTGTAAGAAAATCAAAAATAGCATGCTGATTTTTATTTGAAGCGTGATGCTTAACCCCCCCATTTCAGGTGCAGGAAATGAACCACTCATGCCTAGTGTACAGCTTGCGTCTGCTGGTTTGCTTGATCCTGGCCGTTGCATTGTACTGTTTCTGCAACGGGTATCAAGAGGTGAAATTTCTTGAGATTGTCAACAAATGTCTGGAGGGGCACCACAACCCCATGTGCGAGGGCTTCATGGAGCCTGAGAGCACCATGAATGACTACAAAGCCATCACCGTGCAAGAGGACATGTATTCTGATCGCCTTGAGTGGATACCCAAGGTTATGACGCCTGCCCAAGAGTATGTGACGCTGGTCAGCATCTTAGATAGACACCCTTGTCAGAGCCTCAGGTGTCTTGACAAGCTCACTGCTCAGATTTATGGTGGAAGTGAAGGGAACTCTGCAGCAGGACAAAGCCAACTAAATACTGGGTCTAAGTCTAAAAGAAAATCGGTTCCAAAGCCTGAACTTCGCGATCGGATGGATGACGTCCTCAAGAAAATGGGTCATTATGGAGGCCATGAGCTCAAAGAAGAGGTTATCAAGAAGAACAAAGAGTACCTCACAAGAAATGACTCGGTGGGTTTTGATGCTAATCATAGGGCCAGTTTTGTAGACGATCAATCCATGGTAAATCAAAGGGGCTTTTCAAACTCTGCTTATGGAAATGGTCCCAAAAGACGTCGCATGGCAGTGAGGGATGGGAACCAGCACAGGGTACCTCGCACCTATGGGTCTCAAAATTCAGAGATGGAAGTGAGGCTCATGAACACCAAGCAAATAGATTTACCTGAACGCTCAGACTTCCTCATTGACAGTTTGGTTGATCGAGGCCCCTCAGAGCTGGCAGAATCGACTGCCACTGAACATCTCGAGGGAGGTGGTGGTGGTCTGCCACAAGCAGCAAAGGAGTGTGCATCTGTTATCATATCACGACGCTTTGACTGCCATCCTGAAGAGGGCGCGTCTCCGGAGAGGTGCGCAGCCAGAGGCTGCTGTTGGAATTTTGTTATGACGGTGAGTTGAGCAAAGATTTCCATCTACTCTTCTATGTTATAATTGTTCTTGGAGTAAATGTTTTCATTAATTTTTGTTGCTATATTATCATTGTTCTTGGAGAAAAGGTTTTCATCAACACTTCTATTTTGTTATTTTTATAGCAAAGATTTTCATGAACACTTTAATATTATCATTTTTTGAGAAAAATTTTCATGAATTTTTCTCTTCTATGTTATGATTTTTGGTGTAAAGTTGTTCAATAATTCTTTTATGCTTTTTGTATTCATTCTTGAAGTTTTTGTGGGAGTAATTATTCTTGAAAGTTTGTTCAGTGTTTGTTTGCTGTAAATTACTTTTCATACACTATATCTGTGAAGAGCAACCAACAAGAAAGTGGGTTTTATCCTCTGAACGGAATAAAATTCTATCTGTGGAAATAAGCGCTTCTTAGGGGAAAATGCGAGGTCCCTAGCTGGAAGTTGAGTAGGTAAACTTTTTGTTAAAATGAAAAATATTGGTTCTGTCATGGATCATCCTTTTTTGATTTACTACTGTCCCATTTTTTGCTACCTACTACTTTCTTCAAATTTATCTTGTTTCATAAATATTCTTTAATTGCTGTTTCTATTTTCAGGGATCTTGTGTCTAGCACACCTTGTGCATAGATTCCCCATTTCTTAAACTCTGTAATAAATTGTGCCGTCCTCTCTTTAGAATACCTTTGTTGTGGTTAGGGAGACTTAAACTTACATATCCAATTCAAATGGGTTTCATTCTTGTCTAGCCCAGAGTTTCATTATGCTTGAATGTATGATGGGCCAAATGATTTTTTTTTGCTCTGAAGGTTGAACAACAGGTCTTGCTCTGATCATGTCTTGTGGGGCCAAAATTGGAGTACAACAGGCTGTTGAAAATGTCTTTGAATTCCTTGAAATATTATGAGATACTTCTGGAGCAGTCATTACCGTATACTGTGATGAGATCCTGTAATAAATGTATTTGCTAAGCCGCATCATATCAATGAGCTGTAGAGAATGATTTACCAGAGAAATACTATCTTGATCAATGTTTTTTTTGCATCGGAAGCCAAAAATACCGTGTGTAATGCTGAGATTTCGTAATTTATGTGTTTCCTTTGCTTCCCTTTCCATCACACGTTTCCCTAAAACCATGAGCTAAGCTCTGACCAACCAAATTTCAGGACACTCTTATTTTGTGCCCTCATTTTGTCTTTAATTCTAATCATTTTAAAAACCAATGATGGTACTTCTGTACCATCTCTATTGGAAACAATTTTTTTTTTTTTCAATGAACGTTTGCATTTTTTCAGGAGCGGTTTAACAACTCGTCTTCAAAGAAGAGGGAGAAGAAGTATAGCAGTGCTCGTATCAGTCCCCCGTTTTGCTACTACCCTCCTTCGTACGTGTCGTACAGTGTGATACACCACCAGGACACGCCCACTGGGCAGGAGGCGCTACTGCAGCTGCTGCGCCCTTCTGGCCATGATGGAGATGTGGCTGAACTCAGGCTGCAGATTGTCTATGAAACGGAGTCCAGGCTCAAAATTCAGGTCAGTTCCGCTTGTTATGATGTTCAGTCTAGGCTTCTTATTCAGAACAGTGCTCCTGATTATCATGTTCTGTCTGGGCTTAAGATTCAGGCCAGTTTCTCTCATTACTGTGACCAGTCCAGGCTCAAGATCCATGTCAGTGCTCCTGATTATGATGTTCAATCTAGGCTCAAAATTCAGACCAGCTCCGCTTGTTTTGATGTTTAATCTAGTCTTAAGTTCAGGTTGGCACCGCAGGTTATGATGTTCAATCCAGGCTTAACCCTTTAACGCCCAAGTGGACTCTACGGTCTTCTTTCGAAAATTGCCTCAATATATTGCATTTCTCGTTAAATTAGTTCTTTTATGTGTTCTTTGGAGTTCACTGCCGAGTGGCAGTTCCTTCCTCATCTTAATATCAGTGATTACCTGATGCCGGCGTCAGTTTAGTGACGGTGGTTGTGACAATCGTAATAAGAGAACAAAAATGCAGACGTTAAAGGGTTAAAATTAAGGTCAGTTTTGCTGGTTATGACGTTCCATCCAGACTCAAAATCCAGGTTGGTACCATTGATAATGATATCCATGAAGGGATCAAATTTTGGGTTGGCAGGTCAGGTTTACTATGGAACGACACCAAAGTTCAACATTCAGGTTGGAATCGGACATCATGATGTTCAGTTGAGGCTTTGTAGCAGGTGTGCTGCACAGATTTTGTGTGAAACTGAATCGATGTTCAAAATTAAGGCCTGTGCTGCTGATTTGTTATGTGACCGTACTAGAATTCAAAGCTTATAGGTACATTTCCATTAGCATACGGTCGAAATCGCAGTAAAACAGTGAAATTTGCACTGCCGTAGTCTGTGAAGCAGAGAGAATCTTCCCAATTCCCTCTCAGGGGGATACAGCTATCGTAATTAGTGCTCTCAGGGGAAGATGCGTTGTCAGAGCTGAAGGTTCGGTAGGCTTTCCTTTTCCTCAAATAGAAAATTTCCTTTTTGTTTTGTTATGGGCAAACTTTTTTTAGTTCACCGCTGTCATTTGTCCGCTCTTATTGGATACTTCTTTAACTTTTTCCATGTTTCATGGCCTTCTTTTAATCTTACTGTTTCTATGTGCATGTTCCAGTGACATACTTTGTGTATAGATTTCCCGCTCCTTTATATTCATCCCCATCATCTTTTGGGAACACTTATGTTTGGGTTTGGTTGGGTAAAATGAATTTATAATTTAATCATGACTGACGTCAGCATTCTATGCTTTGGTGTGGAGATTGATTCAAGCGATGTCTACATAAATGTTGGCGAATCATCAAGTGATATTTTCATAAATGATGATTTGCCAAAAAGTTCTTCATGTTTTTATAGGAAGTCTGCAATTCACAGTAACTGTACAATTTTTCTTCATTATCGTTCTATTTTCGAGAAATATCCACACTGTATTCTTTGAAAAAACCTTAATGAAGTTTTAGGGAACTAATGGCGAAAATGAACTTCAGCAAATTATTTTCTACCGTTTTTGATCCGCCAGTTACTTTAAATCCTTTTTTGACTCTCATATTAGATCCTGCCGCTCGGGAATTTATTATTCTACGTTATCAATCCGAACCATTTTTTCAACCTTCCAATTAGAAACAGCTGCCGATGGGTATTTATGACTTGCCGATCAAATCGAAATATTCACTCAGCATCACCAATCTCTTCTGAACTATTTTCCACCCTAACAAAAGATCCAACCACATCAATTCAATGCTTAACTCAGATTCCTTACACCTATTTCATTACTTACTCACCTATCAAATCCAGCCAACTGAAGAAAAAAATCAGCTCTTGCTATCTTCTCCAAATCAGTAATAATTTTATTCAGACATACACTTCTTCTTCTTCAAACTAATGACACTCGTAATTCTAATCAAATCTTCTCCAATCTAATGACACTCGTAATTCTAATCATATTCATACACTGCTGTCTTCTCCAAACTAATAATAATACTCGTAATTCTAATCCAACTCACACACCGCCATCTACTGCACACTAACGCCCCTCGAACCAACAGATTCAGCCGAGCGGGTCGGACGCCCCGCAAGTGCCGGTGCTGCCTCTAACCAGCAAGAGCGGGCCGTCGCTGCCGGGTGTGAACCCCCACCAAATGCAGCGCAGCTACCGCGTCTCCCTCACTCGCCACAACGCCGCTCTCACCGTCACCAGGGCTGACTCCAACGCCACCATGTGAGCTGGGGCCCTGGTTTCTTCGTTTGTGGCGTCTCGCTCGGTAGTTTTAAACGTCAGGGGTAGTGGTGTCAGGTGCTGCTGCAGGTTGCGTGGTGGTAGGTTAAGTGGTTCCAGGCTGTGTTGTTTCAGGTTAAACAATTCATTTACCACAAGCGTTACAGATTCTGTGATGTTAGATGATGTTGTTCCAGGTTAGGTTATTTCAGGTTTCGTGATGCCAGGTTCTGTGGTGTTGTGTGCAGTGGTGTCAGGCTCTGAGATTTCAGGCTCCGTGGCTTCAGGTTTCATGCCTTCAGGCTGTGTATTTTCAGGGTCTTTGATTTTCAGACAAATTTTTTTTGCCATTCCTGTGTATTGTGTGTTTGAAGTATAATATTATTGGTTTTCATTTCGTAACGGTCATATCGAGGGAACTGTTTAGGTGCACTAGTCTTTGCATCAAAAGAGACTTACTAGAAGTGTTAAGAGTATTTTTGTGTGTTCTCAGGGCCTAGAATGTTGATGAATTTTGTTAAAGTATGATTCTGCTAAAGCACCTGTATGATTCTAGATCATACAGGTCTAGATCTAGATCTAGATTCTAGATCTAGGTCAGCAAGTGGCATCTGCCATACCCGGATGACCAGCTGCCTGTTACGCTAAATAACACGGCAGGAACATTCTTCATTTTTTTTTGTGCATGCAGGAGACACATAAGCTCTATCTTGTCCACCAAATATACTGCTGTCTTATACCCCACTCGTAGAAGAAGCAAAGCAACAAGCAGTAGGGTTCCACACACTGTGTCAAACGTGATTTTTTTACTGATTTTTCCATTCATTGGTTACGTTGCGCGACACATCATAGCTAATTATCACACCGTATCATACGGTGTGATATGAATTTCACTGGAAGGGTAATTTTATCTATGTGATTGCTGAATCCTTCATAGACAGAGTACATCAGTAGGCAGGTAGTTGGGGAAAAGAGTATTAATACATAAACTAGTGTAAAATCTCTGTCAAAAGGGACGTTTTCCAAGTTGGTGAAATTATTTATTTGCAAAAACTTCTTCAATGATAAGTTCAAATTTACTTTGCTTCTTGTTTTGATTCCTTTATTTTTGTATTAGAACAGTGGATCGGAATGAATTGCAATTGCAATGAACTGCAATTAAAGAATAGAACTTCGCAATCAAAATTTAGTGTTCAGGAACCCAGTTTACGAGGGCGTTAAAGTAGGGATAGGCAGCCCTCCAACCACGGTAGCAACAGCGGATTTTCCGCACAATTGCCTCGAAAAACCGAACTCTTGCACTACGTAGCAACGGGATGTCTCACTGATACCCTCCATCATTAGAACCACCACTAAGGTAATTTAACTCATCAATAAACCACTAACTCATACACTAAGCTGCAACACAATGGATTACCGATACACTCCAATATCAAAACTAACACGGAGATGATTCAACTCATTGAAAAAACCAAGCTCGTTAACTAAGTAGCAACATGGTGTATCACTTAAATAGTTTGATTTCAGAACCACTAGCACCAAGATGATTCAACTCATGAAAAAAACTCTAAGCTCGTACTCTACACAACACAATGTATCACTGATACACTCCCAAATCAAAACCCGTTCAAAGAGAATCTAACTCGTAACTCAGTCATTGCCATTCAATAAGCTAGTCATTGCCATTCAATAAGCCAGTCATTGCCATTCAATAAGCCAGTCATTGCCATTCAATAAGCCAGTCATTGCCATTCAATAAGCCAGTCATTGCCATTCATTCAATAAGAGATTATAAGTTCTTGCAGCCCGCTAGAAGAATTACTTTCTGGACCAGGTTCAGCACAGCAGGCGCGGCACCGCTGGTGTACGCGCGCCAGTTCCTGCAGATCTCCTCGTCCCTGCCGTCATCTGCGGTGTACGGGCTCGGCCAGCACAGGGACGGTCTCATGCTCGACGTGGACTGGTCGCGCTATATTTTGTGGAACGCTGATCAGCCGCCCGTGCCGGGGGTGAACCTATTTATTTATTTATTTACCTAATTATTTATTGTTTATCTACTTAATTATTTATTTACTTAACTCTTATTTATTTGCTTAAATATTTATTATTTTATTTAATTTTCTATTATTTATTTACTTGATTGTTTATTACTTAATTAAATTATTTATTATTTATTTACTTAATTAATGATTATTATGGAACGCTGATCGGCCACCCTTGGCGGGGGTGAGGCGAATTAATGAATTAGTTAATTGTTAGTAATGGGTAGCGTGAAAAATGGGTTGGGTAATTAGCGGGTACCGTCGTTACCGCGTGGCATCATTGATGAATAGAGTACTTGATATATATATAACGTAATTCATCAATTGTGTATTAGATATATAATGTAATCAATCAATTGCGTATGTGATAGACAGCGTGTATCATGGACAGCATAATTTATGTACAACGTTACCAATGCTTGTCATTATTAATAGATTATATAATGAATAAAGGCCAAAATAATTGAGTTGCGTAATGTATGGTGGCCGTAATAAGAAATATCGGAAACAATGAATGGCATAATCAATAAACAACTTAATTAATAAGTTGTTCCATTAATATCGGAAGTAAGGAATGGTGTTTTGAGTAGATGTTGGTAATTAGTAGATCCTGTGTGTGGTATGCTGTTATTGAGGAGTATCAGTGCATGACTGGTCTTTTGTAGAGTTTTTGCAGGATTGATGTTATTCTTTTGCAAAATGTTCTAGTGCAACTCTGAAGTTGCAACAATCCTGAATTTGATGTCAAATAACAGTATTCCTTCAACTAACTTCGTTTGAAATTTGATTCATGGCATTACGTTTTGTGTTTGAGACGCTTTGCCATTTTTTCCTAGCTCAATTCACACATCCAAGAAATTTGTTGTTCTAAAAGTTGTTTATTTTGTTCAGTTAAATCTGTACGGGAGTCACCCGTTCTACCTGGCGATGGAGAGCGGCGGTGCCAGTCACGGCGTCTTCTTCCTCAACTCCAACGCCATGAGTTAGTAGTCCCTGGCAACCTTCGTTTAAAACTCTTTTGATATGTCACCTGGTGTTATTTTTATCTTCTAGCTGGGGCTTCTGTCATCCTCCTGTTTTTTTTTTTGTCCTGTGATAAATACCTTTTTTTTACTTTCATGTCGTTGTCTTTTTTGTTTTCATGTCAATGTATTATTTATCTTCACGTCAATGTATTATTTTGTCTCCTTACCAACATCTTATTATACTCTCGCCTATGTCTTCTTTGAACTCTTGCTAATATGTTTTATTCTCTCGCGGATGTCGTTTTTATTTTCTTGCTAATACACTGCGGTCTAAAACGAAATATTAACGTGCGAAAACACGTAGCCCGGCTACAAGCGCACTGGCTTACCTCAAAAGCAGCCTCGTACAGACAGCCTAGTACAATCTAGCTGCACCACAGTCCCGCTGCTTCGTGGTCTCCTCCAAAGCTCCTCACAATTACTCGCTGCCTGGCCTCGAGCCCAACCCACGCACCACTCTCCGCACAAGGCTCCGACTGATCTACAGTCACACAGACTAACGCTGCCACAGTCACACAGACTAACACTGCAACAGTCACACAGAATAACACTGCCACAGTCACACAGACTAACACTGCCACAGTCACACAGACTAATGCTGCCGCAGTCACAACTGCCAAATAAATCGAGGATAATGCACGGAAACGCACAATGCGATTACCTCTCACGAGCATATCTACTTGTCAACTGACTCCCTCAGCCAGCCAACAACTGGCGCCCAACCTCCGCCGAGCAATCTCGTGGGAGTACACACCACATTCACTCTTGTCAAAATTTTTTTTAAAATCATCTTGCTAGACCTTTTTCTTAACCTCTTGCCAATTTTTTATTCAACCTCATGTCAGTCATTTTTTAAACAAACTTTATTTTAACCTCTTGGCGATCGGTTTTTTAACCTCATGGGCGAACGTTTTTATAAACTTTCTGACAATACTTTTTTCACATCATGAAAATCTGTTAAACTTCTTGAAACTCCTTTGTTTAACCTCTTGAAAATCCTTTCCATTATTACTGGGTGTTTATACTGGACTTGTTGCATTCCACCTAGCAGGGCTCTAGTTCTAATTTATCTTGTATGCGAGTCACGGAGAAATATTTTATTTCCCTCATGCCGTTTAACGATTTCTTTTATACTTCATGGCTATTTCTTTCATGTTTTATCACTACTTGTATTTTGTTTCATCACTACTTGTCTTCTGCTTTTTCATTACTTGTCTCCTGTTTTATCACGACTTATTTTTATCAATTCTTGTCTTCTCTTTTTTTCACTACTTGTCTTCTCCTTTTTTCACTACTTGTCTTCTCCTTTTTTCACTACTTGTCTTCTCCTTTTTTCACTACTTGTCTTTTTTTCACTACTTGTCTTCTCCTTTTTTCACTACTTGTCGTCTCCCTTTTTCACTACTTGTCTTCTCCTTTTTTCACCACTTGTCTTCTCCTTTTTTCACTACTTGTCTTCTCCTTTTTTCACTATTTATCTTCTGTTTGTCGCTACTCGTCTTCTGTTTTATTGCTAATTGTCTTCTGTTTCTTCACCACTGGAGTTTTAATTGTCTGTTACCTTCCTTGCAGTCATTAGTGACTGTATGTTGTGCCATTATATGCCATAGATCTATCGCATGCCTCTCATTTTACCGTTACATGTCTTTTATTTTACAATTTCATGCTTAGCAGTTTACCATTATATTTCATACCATTACTTGCTTTTTATTTTGTCATCACCAACATGCCCTGTATTCCATCATCACCTACATGCCTTAAATTCTATGGAGGTTATATTCCATCAATACCTACATGCCTGACATTCCATCATTACCTAACATTCCATCATTACCTTAAATATCCCATCATTGCCTACAGGTCTTATATTCTTATGATGCCTTTTTAGAGGGTGTGCTGGGAGACCCTCGCCGTGGCACTTTTAATTTCGACTCATTAATTGCTTTTCTTTCTGATGCTCATCTTATAGACAAAATATAGGTCGCTTGACGATATTGCACAGCCTTTATGAATCCGTGGCTCTTTGAGCTGAACTTTTTCAACATTGGCCTTCCTGACTCATTGTCCGTTTAAACAATTTTTATCTCTCGTACGTGAACTCTCTGGAAATCAACCACTTGATTGGACACTGTGAACATTGAGATCTTCGGCGCGTTATAGTCTTTGCCACTGAAGCGCTAGAAACCTGGTTTTACTACTACTACTACTACTACTACTTATATTCCTTCATTACCGGTACCTAACCTTCACCAATTAATTGCTTCCCTCCCCCCCCTCCTCCCCCTAGGCGCCACCCTGCAGCCGGCCCCGGCCGCCACACTGCGGTCGACAGGCGGGCTGCTGACGCTGTACGTCCTGACGGGCCCGAGCCCTGCGGACGTGGTGCGCCAGTACACCCAGCTGGTGGGGCGGCCTGCCCTCCCCCCCTACTGGGCCCTCGGCTACCACCAGTGCAGGTCTGTGCAGCGTGCTCTGGGTGTAGTGTGCTGTGTTCAGCATTCTTTGTTCAGTGTCTTTGGTTCAGCGTGTTCTGTTTGTTAAGCGTCCTCTGTTTGTTCAGCGTCCTCTGTTTGTTCAGCGTCCTCTGTTTGTTAAGCGTCCTCTGTTTGTTAAGCGTCCTCTGTTTGTTAAGCGTCCTCTGTTTGTTCAGCGTCCTCTGTTTGTTAAGCGTCCTCTGTTTGTTAAGCGTCCTCTGTTTGTTAAGCGTCCTCTGTTTGTTAAGCGTCCTCTGTTTGTTAAGCGTCCTCTGTTTGTTAAGCGTCCTCTGTTTGTTAAGCGTCCTCTGTTTGTTCAGTGACCTCTGTTTAATGTGCTTTGTTCAACACCTTGTTATCCTGTTGTGTTCAGGATCAGCTTCAGGATGCCCGTATCTGTGATACAAGTTTCGCCAGTGCACAAGTACAAGAATATTTTCATCCTGGTAACTATTAGGATGGATAGTTTCTTGGTCATCCACATCTGCAAGATTTATTGAAGGAAAATATCGAATCCCGTCATTTTTGCTGGGCCGTATACACTAGTAATGAGTATTTGAGCTCACACATGGTATTCGACTTCTGGTGAAAACTGACGACGTCCTTTTGTTTCCGTCATTTCGTAGTAAGAACTTTTTCCGAGAAACTTTTTGCTGTGTAGAACGTTTGCTGCACTCGTGAAACTGTTCTCTGACCTACTTTTTATTGATAATAACTTCTCCCGATGAAACTAATATTTTCAGTAGTCATTGTGTATCATATCATTCATTTTCTTTAGAACTACCACTAGTCATGTATCACCTTTTGCGTTTTAGTAGTTTTAAGCACCACTAAGTCATGAATACGACGACTTAAATTGGTTTCTGGTTTGAGTTTGGAAGTTTTATTTCAATCTTAATAAATTGTAATAATTTTAGTCCATGATTATACTGATATATTGCATGTAAATATTCTGGATCGTAACAGCTTGAACTGATTGACAGGTTTGGCTACGGCTCCCTGGCAGAGACCAAGAAAGTGTGGCAGCGAACTCGCGATGCAGGGATTCCTTTCGTGAGTGCCACCACTTCTATCTATACACGATTTTTAATTTTAACTACATTATCCCGTGTGACAGAGGATCTGTGAACGTGTCTTCTGACTCCTCATAGTTTGTTACTGCTTCTATGCTCTGGGTTTTCTGTGTGGAAACGAACCTTGTGTGTAGATTTCCCGTTTTCAATAGTTCATATTAAACAGTTCTTGCTACTTGCTCTCTTAATCTTGCCTGTGCTTTGGCTAGGGAGTCTTAAACTAGCTAATGCAACAATATATTCTCATAGCAACTGGAGCTTTTTACTGCAGATTGCTTCCCGAAATCCTGCTTCATTTTTCCGGCTTCATTTTTAATTGTATGCATGGAAGATGGCAATTTAAAACTCGACTAAATGACGCATTTTTAAAATCTCAAGTTTTCAACTCTAATTCTGGGCTAGCGTTAAGGAAAATTCAATAAAACTTTCGTGTCTAGTTGAGTTTTAGATTTTTTCTTTTATTAGAGATTTTAGACGTTCGGTATTCGTTATTTGAAGAGTATGCAAATGCTGATGATTCATTAAAAGTTGTTAACCTTGAACTCGAACTCAAAATCAAATGAACTGAAGAATAACTTCGTATCAAGATACAGTAAATAAAGAATAACTTCAATGGTTTTATAACGATTGAAATGGAATTAAACCTCCTTTAACTAAATCAGTACATTTGGATTGGCGAATTTTTTCACGTTTTTAAATTGGCGTCAAAAAATGTTTCCAAGCAGATGATATTCAGCATGGGTGGAAGTTGCATGCTTATTATTTTCAATCCTACTTGGTTCTATGTTCAATGGTCCTCTATTGTAAACTCTTTTCATGATTTGGGACCACATTCACGCGATGAAACATAGTCCTGCACATGACCATCTATGTCTGATGGTCTTTTCTTCTAACTGCTCTTAATGGCCTGAAACTAGATTTCTTCAGTAACATAACATTTCATTTTGTACTGAGCGTGCACTATGTGACTGCCAGGGACACAGTATCAGGGTTTGGTGAAATGTACGCTGAAGTGTGGGCGCTTTTGTAGCAAGTGGACTGAGCACCATTAAACGGAGATGTGTGCCTGTCCTCGGCAGTTATTGAAAACCCTAACTTTTCTAGATCTTGTGTTCATATTCTCTTGTGTTCATACTATCTTTTTATCATTTTGTTTTTGTATTCAAGTTCTGTTGAATTCTTATTCTTTTGTATTCATATTCTCTTGTTTGTAGTAAAATATGCTTTGAGTTGACGTTTAAATTTTTCGCGATTTCCGGACCAAATTTTGCATTAGTTGATACTAGTACTGAAATTTGACCCATATTGTTTGAGAACTGTTCCCTAGTGGTTTCTAAAAAACATACGCTACAAGTTTATGTGGAAACTGTATAAATATACTGGGCTGGAACTGATCTCGAGTTGATTAGGATTTGTTGCATTTGCACGAATGATTGAATACTATTGCGTGAGTTACCTAATATTACTTAGAAATGTTCTCATTAAATTGATATAAAATTACTATTGAATTAGTTCAATTAATTGGATGTTATTTAATGACTTGAAATTATCAGAAGTATTGTGATAAAATTAGTTCTGAATTTGCGTTAAATTACTACGAATAATTGAAAAATGCTATTTAACCACATAAAATTGAATATTAGTACAGATTAAATTGATCTCAAGCTTAATTTAAATATGTTTGAATAATTTAAAGCTAATCAATTACCCAAAATTATATGAAATATTGGGATAGAATTAATCTTGAACTGGAGTAGAATTGGTAAAAATAATATTATGCATTGCAGGACGTACAGTGGAACGACTTGGACTACATGGACGGGAGGAAAGACTTCAAGTTGGACGAGGCCAAGTTTGGAGGCTTGCCGCAGTTTGTTGACCAGCTCCATCAGGTGCGCGCTGTGGCTGCTGCTCGCTGGTGTCATACCCTACCCGCATCAGTTTGCACTGTTTTAAAATCTTGCTCAGATTGTTTTAAAGTCACGCTCAGGCTGTTTTAATATGCTCAGGCTGTTTTAAATCATGCTCAGGCTGTTTTAATATCATGCTCAAATGGCTTCAGTAGGCACCATTTAATGTCATGCTCAGATTGTTTTAATATCATGCTCAGGCTGTTTGGGCAATTAATTGATGAACAATTTAGGCACGTATTGATGAGGACTCTTGCTCGTCATGGGACATCATTCTGAGACAATTGAATATTGGATAGATATCTGTTACTGAGAACAAGGATTTTCAGGTATATTAAAGATGTTAAGAACACCTTTTCCAGGCAATCAGCATTAATTTATTTTCTTGTAATGCTTATAACTGTTACATAGCTTAATCTTATTACTCTTTTGCATAGCTGATGTTTATAACTGAATGTCATAACTCCTTTACAACGCATATAACTTGTGTAACTCCTGTAATTTTCACACCTCTTCGCTTCTTTATCACTCATGCAACTCTCCTGCATAATAAAACGCTCGTACAGCTACTTCAACTTACATTACGCTTCACAAATCCTATAATCAACATGTCTCCAATACAGCGCACACAACTCTTTCGTTGCCCACATAGCTCCAATTCAGCTCACCTAACCCTACTATGGCCCATATAGCTCCAATACAGCTCACCTAACCCTACCTAGGCCCATATAGCTCCAATACAGCTCACCTAACCCTACTTAGGCCCATATAGCTCCAATACAATTTATCTAACTCTGCTACGGCTCACATAGCTCTACTACAACTCTTATAATCCGCATCCTGCATAGCTCCTACTCAGCTCATCACTTAACTTTCGTTTTCAAACGACACAGCTGGGCATGCATTACGTGCCCATCATAGACCCTGGCATCAGCTCCTCAGAGGCCCCAGGCAGCTACGTGCCCTACGACGAGGGCAGCAAGATGGGCGTCTTTGTGAGGAACTCCAGTGGCCAGTTCTTTCAGGGCAAGGTACGCTTGCTCTTTAGTTTCTGCCTTGGTCTTTTTCTGTATTGGTGTTGTTGCCTTGTAGTGACCCCTTGGGAGGGTACAACTAGTGTATGTGTGGGAATTGGCACTCCTAGGGAGAATATGTGAGGTCCCGAGCTAAAGTTTAGGGAGACCTTCCTTTTGTGGGACTAGAATAGGTTCTTTGTTTTATCATGGATCATTTTTTTTTTTGGTTCCCTCAGGGGAATACAACTATTGTAACTATGAAAATTAGCACTCCCAGGAGGAAAATGTGTGAGGGCCCGAGCTGAGAGTTACGTAGGCCTTCTTTTTGTTGAAATAAATTTTGTTTGGTTAAGGTCTACCTTTTCGTGGTTCACTGCTGTCCTGTTTTTCTGCACCTACTACTTCTTTAACTTTTGTCGTGTTTCATAAACTTCTCACTCAACTTACTGTTTCTATGCCCCTTCTGCATAAATTCCTCATTCTCTTATCTCCATACTAAATGGGGCCTTCCTCCTTCCTCTCTTTGAAACTCTTTTTTTTGTAGCAGTTGGGGAGGCTAAAACTAATATCTCATCTAATCTTTTTTTTTTCAGTGCTGTCCTGTTTGCATGCACCTACTACTTTATTCTTCAACGTTTATCTTGTTTCATAAACTTCTTTCTCAACTTACCCTTTCTATGCACCTTGTGCATAGATTCTGCGTTCCATTAAGTCCATACCAAGTAGCTTCTTCCTGTTTTTGGAATGCCTTTGCTGCTGTTAGGAAGGTTTGAACTAACATGTGATCTCAATCCTGAATGCGTGCAGGTGTGGAGCAGCGGCACCACCGTGTGGCCGGACTTTAGCCACCCACGCGCCATGTACTATTGGGCGCGCCAGCTCGTGCGCTTCCATGGTCTCGTGCCCTTCGATGGTGCCTGGATTGTGAGTGGTGTTGCCTCCAGTGGTTCATTTCATGGTAGTGTTTCTGCTCGTTTTAGGTGCTGCAGTAGCTTCCAATTTAGTTGTTCTTTGGGCTCGCGCCCGTTGACGGCGCCTGGATTTTGAGTGGTTCTCCCTAGTGTGGTCTACTTCATCGCTGTGTTTGGACTCGTTTTAGTTTCTTCTGTAGTTTCCAACTTAGTTGTTCTTTTGGCTTGTGCCCTTTGATAGCGCCTGGATTGTAAGTGGTGTTGCCTCGAGTGGTCAATTTTTTGGCTGTGTTTGTACTCGTTTTAGCTAAAGCTCTTCTGTAGCTTCCAGGTTATTGGTTCCTGGCAAGTTATGATTAGTTCATTGAAGTTTGTAATTCATCCTTGATAGTTCGTAAATTAATAGTAGGTATCACTTCCAGGATTGCAATTCATAACCTTTATCTCAAATTCGTCAAAATTCACCCTTGGAAGCTTCACAGTATTTGTGTTGTCTTTAATAAACAACTCGTTTAAAAAGTTGCCTGTTTTTAAACTTTTACATGCTCATTTCTCTCATGACTGAGCAATTCAGCACGATATTAAGGACTGATATTTCACTAACGTATCATCAGCATAGCCCAATTCTTCCATCCCACAGTGTACCTCAAAATAAACATTCCAAGTGTTCAAATGAACTTCGCTATTTTCTCAGGACATGAACGAGCCGTCGAACTTCTACTCGGGCACTGCTCACGGCTGCAACCTGTCGAGCCCCCTGAACGCGCCCCCGTGGGTGCCGGAGGGGCTGGTGGGGGGCGCGCTGTACCACAAGACCCTCTGTCCTGACGCCGTGCAGTACATCGGCAGGCACTACGACCTCCACAACCTCTTCGGCAACATGGAGGCCGTCGCCACCAACGTGTTAGTGCTGCTGTCTGGCGCGTGGTGATGGTGGTGGTGGTGGTAATGGTGGACAGGAGTAATAGTAATGGTGGGTGGTGATGATAATGCTGGGTGGTAGTTGTGGGTGGTGGTGGTAATTGTGGATGGTGGTGGTGGCAATGAGTGGTGGTATTCTGTCGGCGTTATTTGCTTGTGTTGCGGTGTACGTTGACACTACCACTATTGTTTGCTTGTGTCATGTGTGATTGCATTCCCACTACGTTGCTTGCAGGCTCCATGGTGTGAATTGTTTTCTCTGTTTACCTGTTGCTCTCTAGTTCTTGAGTTAGTGTTGAAAAATTTTTGTATGATGTCATAACCAGTTTATGCCACCTCACCCGAAGACTAGGGTTTTTTATGCTTTCCATTTTAGCTTAACTTTTCCGAACAGTTGCATTGTTTGTATTTTGAAGCTGAGTGAAATTCAAAAACAAACACGTGGTATTTTCATTTTATAGCCGATTGAGTTCGAAACTGCATTTTACTGATGGCATTTGTACCTAGTTTTTCAGCGGATTGAATTCAAAAACGTATTTTACTGATAGCATTCGTCTTTATTTTTTTCAGCGGATTTAATACAAAACTGAACATTTGTTGTAAATTATGAAACGCATTTTACTAGCAGCATTAGATTATTTTTTAAAGCCAATTGAACACAAAAATTCACACAGTTTTTATTTCCTTCATTCACCAGAGGCCTGAAGGTGACACGGGGCGAGCGGCCGCTGGTGATCAGCAGAGCCTCCTTCCCTGGCCTGGGCGCTTGGGCCGGACACTGGACCGGGGACGTGACCAGTGACTGGGACAATCTCAGGGCCTCACTGCCTGGTTAGTTGGGTGGGACCTCAATGTCTTGTCCGTTGTGGGGGCCTTTCTGCCTGGTGAATTACTGACGATACATTAGGTGGCCTTACTGCCTTGTCAATTACGTTTATTGGCCTCACTGTATCCTCTGTTGTGTGGCCTCACTGCCTGGTCACTTGTGTGGGGTCTCACTGCCTGGTCAGTTGTGTAGGGTCTCTCTGCCTGGTCACTTGTGTGGTCTCAATGCTTGGTTATTTTGTATTTTATTTTAATTTTCGCGAGAGTTATTCATGTGCGCCCGGTATATAAAACTTTTCTTGATCTCTGGACCCTGAATGGAGACCAATTTTTACCCCCTAATTGGATAGGATAGTGATAATTTATGATTTGTTAAAATTCATAAACTGTGAAGACTCACTATACTAATACCTACTCATTCTACACAACTTATGAACACTTGACGAAAATTTTTCTTTGAATCAGCTTTATCTTTCGCATTTTCCTTTAGTTCTCGCAATTTCTAGGAACTTCAACGGCCCTTCGTGTTACACGTGAAATCTGTCAGTGGCGTCACTCATGCATTATTTTTTCTGTGCAGACGTGCTGCTTACGCATTATTTCTTCTGTGCAGACGTGCTGCTTACGCATTATTTCTTCTGTGCAGACGTGCTGCTTATGCATTATTTCTTCTCTGCAGACGTGCTGCTTACGCATTATTTCTTGTCTGCAGATGTGCTGCTTACGCATTATTTCTTGTCTGCAGACGTGCTGCTTACGCATTATTTCTTCTGTGCAGACGTGCTGAACTTCAACTTGTTTGGCATCCCGCTGGTGGGGGCGGACATTTGCGGCTTCAACGGCAACACCACGGCTGCTCTGTGCCTGCGCTGGATGCAACTTGGCGCTTTCTATCCTTTTGCTCGGAACCACAATACTGATGATGCTGTGGTTAGTGTGTGGATTGCTGTGGTTATTGTGTGGGGTGCTGTGGTGTTGTAGTGAGTGGGGGTGCTGTGGTGAGTGTCTGGGATGCTGTGGTGAGTGTGTGGTGGTGTCTTGATGCTTTTTTTGTCAATGTTTGTACCACGTTGGTATTTCATTACTAAAACCTGTTCAGTAACTAATACTTGTTCCCCGACCAACGACACTTGTACCACCACCACCACCTCCATTAACACCTGTACTACCACCCACACCTGTACCACCACACCCATTAACACCTGTACCACCACCCACACCTGTACCACCACCCACACCTGTACCACCACCCACACCTGTACCACCACCCACACCTGTACCACTACCCACATCTGTACTACCACCCTCACTTGTACCACCACCACGACCACAGGACCAAGACCCGGTAGCCATGGGCCCGGCGGTGGTGCAGGCCTCTCGCTCGGCCTTGCACGAGCGCTACCGCCTGCTGCCCTACCTCTACACCCTCTTCTACCGCGCCCACGTCTACGGCGACACCGTCGCGCGTCCCCTCTTCCTTCAGTGAGTCTCGTAGAATATCTTCGTTGCTAGTTTTTCTGGTTAAAATTTTCAAGTTTCAGCGTTGCTCTAAGGATGCCGAGTTCCTTTACTCAGTTAAAGCACAACCCTCATGTTTCTGTTCTAACTTTGTTTTGGAATTTACTAGGGTGTTTGTGAGTAAGGGTATTTACTCCGAAGTTTGCTGGATTGGACATCTGGTGTAGCGGTCTTTTGAATGAATAGACAGGGCAAATTAGGAGACGGCAAGGATTCGGAATCTCGTCGATATCGAAAGACGAAGTTTGAACTGGTTGTGGAAAGTGGGACCAAGTGAAAGGCGGCATCACCAAAGGATCTCAGGTTGCGACAGGGCTCCGACATAGGCTCCGATTCTCTTGACACATTTAAATAGAACCGGTTTTGTTGTAACCGTTACTGGTCAGTATTCAACAGCTTGAAGAAACGCTGACAATTAACTTTAAAACTTGATTACATGAACATTGAGTTCAGTCATTTTTGTGAAGTAATTTTATTTTATTTTCAGATTCCCTCGCGACGCTGCCACTTATTCCATCGACACTCAGTTCCTGTGGGGAGATGGCATCATGATTGTGCCTGCAATGGAGGAGGTGCGTGTTGGTGGTGTGTGTGTCTGTGGCAGTGCAGGGTGTGTGTGTACCTGCAGTGTTCATGATATGGGTATTTTTTTAGCATATTTACACAACGACTGTGTAGGAAATTCCAGTATCTGCCTAGTATTTCTGGGGCTTGTTACTGTGTGCATTGGATCCCTCAGGGGGATACAACTATTGTATCTATGGGAATTAGGCCTCTCAGGGGGAAAATGTGCGAGGGCCCGAGTTGAGAGTTAGGTAGACCATTTTTTTTGGTGAAGTAAAATGTTTTTTGTAATGTTAAGGACTACTTTTTACGGTTCGCTGCTGTCCTGTTTTTCAGCACCTACTACTTTCTTCGTCAACTTTTATCTTGTTTCATGTACTTCTTTCTCAACTTACTGTTTCTATGCTCCTTCTGCATTGATTCCGCATTCCCCTATCTCCATACTAAATGGTGCTTTCCTCTTTCCTCTCTTCGATACGCTCGTTATTTGTAGCGCTTAGGGAGGCTTGAACTAACATAATCTGTGTGCATTAGTGCCTACAAATTGAACGCACTAAGATTTATAACCGGGTGCATAAATCAAGATAATGAACCTTGTTCTCCCTCTGGATTGTGCTTATTTTATTTACTTTTATTCTGTTTGAATAGAATGATACAATTTCAATTGATGTTGTTTACATAATGTCGAATTTTTCTTTGAAAAATATTAATGCTACAAAAATGCCTGCAATTTGATAAAAGCCTGTGACTGCAATACGCTGAGTTAAGTAACTGGTTCTACGAGTGATCTTTGTGTAGAGTTAAATTTTGGGAGTAATGCAACCATTTTCCTTTCCAGAATGGTCAGTTGTGGGCGTACAAAAGGGTTTTCAGTTAACTTTTGTGAGTGAAGTAACCATTTTTCTTTCAGAATGCGACCAGTGTGGTCGCGCAAAAATAACCTTCCTGTAGAGTTAACTTGTGAGTAATGCAACTTTTTTCTTTTCAGAATGTGACTTTTGTGGACGTGTACTTGCCCTGTGGTTCTATATGGTACGACTGGTACTCGGGAGAACGAGTTGGTGCGGATCACAACTACAGCTTGGACGGGAATAAGAAGCCAATGACGAATGGTGCGGCTGCGTCAAATGCTTCTACTTTGCACCAACGTGCTTCGGAAGAAATCGACGACTACAATGATTTGAATTCATCTATGCCAAAACACTTCGGCTCTGGTGCACATTCTACAGGTGAGGTTAGCGCGTCTAAAGACATTCTTCGTAAGAAAGTCAAGCGAAGATCCACGTCTGATTTGTACGATTCGCATCAAGAAACATTTTCTGGTGGTGTAGCTTCAGATACAACAACGGCACCTGGTCGATCACCTCACGTTTCTCGTGCGTATGACACTCCATCAGATTACTCGACTGCTGATGCCAGCAATGAGACAGAGTATCTTGTTCTCGGAGGCCAAACTGCCGATGAGGGCTCCGAAGTGACGATGCCTGAGGTAGAGGAACCTGGATGCTTCTACACCCAACTCTCAGCTCCTCTGGATACAGTGCCTCTCTTGGTGAGAGGAGGTGCCGTTATTCCTACTCAGCGGCCTGGTCCTACCACCACTGCCAGGTTAGTGCTTCCATGAATGATATTTTTATTCGTATTCAGGGCTTCCGTGAGTAATACTTGCATTTTATTTTAGGTGAAACTCATACGTTGAACTTATGTACCGTGAATGATGTTTTTATTTTAATTCAAGTGCTACTTTTTCATTGGGCTTATGCATCAATGAATAATTTTTTCATTTTGTTTTATGTGAAACTATTTCAAGTATAATTGCAACATACCGCAGCCGCACCCAGGACAACTGATGACATTAGAAATATCGCACGTACGTACTGATTAAGGATGACTACAACATACCACAGTCGCACCCAGCGCAATTGACGATACACATAGCATTGCTGACGAGCTTAGGAATATTTTACTGTAATAATCAAGGATAATTGCAACATTTCACAGCCGTACGTAGCGTTACTGATATTCTCACTTTACTAGTTCAGGATATTTTAGAACTGTCTCGCTGTATTAAGGATAAATGAAACATTCCGCAGCCGCACGTAACATTACTGATATTCTCACTCTACTAATTAAGGATATATTTGAACTGTCTCACTGTACTAGTTGAGGATTTATTAGAACTATCTCACTGTACTAATTAAAAATAACCATATTTCACAGCCGCACCCAGCATTACTGATATTCTCACTGTACTAATTAAGGATATATTAGAACCATCTCACGACTAATTAAGGATAAGCATAACATTCCACAGCCGCACGCAGCCATTTAGCGTGGTGGTCGCTCTGGACCAGGCAGGGGAGGCGTGTGGGCAGCTATACCTGGACGACGGTGTTAGCATCGGTCAGTGTGGTGGATGAAATCCTTTTTTTGTGCTATTTATTCTGTCTTTATTCGCATTATTTTTGCGATCTGGCGCTGTGTTTTTCCGGGTTTCTTGTAATCTGTTCCTTCTTTGGAGTTCTGGGAATGTTTTTACAGTAATTATTGTTGTGATTTTACAGTAATTATTGTTGTGATTTTACAGTAATTATTGTTGTGATTTTACAGTAATTATTGTTGTGATTTTACAGTAATTATTGTTGTGATTTTACAGTAATTATTGTTGTGTTTTTACAGTAATTATTGTTGTGATTTTAGATTTTCTTCTACTCCTCAAATTTTTTGTCCCACATTTATTTCTCTCACATAGTTCCGTGAAAAGGATGAAGGAGGCCCTTGATCCTCGTTGCGGATTGTCGTATTTGTTTGGTTTTCATTTCTTATTTGAGATTGACTATCGTATTGATTATGCCTGTGTGTAATCAAGAATTTTATTTTTTCGTTCCGAGTATTTCATTGCTTTTCAAAGATTATTAATCATTTACGTATTCCGTACTGTGTTAAAGATTGTACTGAGCATTCCATTTCGTGGTGAAGATTGCAAGTGCTAGTGACCGTATCCAGTATTTCTTCCGTGATCAAGGTTATATATCTTCGTTTTCAATATTCCATTCACTATAAAGATAAAGATTCCATTCAGTATTTCGTTCACTATAAAGAGAAAGATCCATTCACTATAATTTTAGTGTTGAGTAATATATTCCGTATTCAAGCTAACTAATAAATGAAAAAGCAAGGACAGTAACTCTCATATTAGCCATTATTTTTAATCAAACAGGAGAATTAAACAAGAGAATTAAAATCGAACGTTTCGACCTCTAAGGTCATCTTCAGCATCTGAAACAATTGTTCAATAACATAAGTCAATTTGTAAAAAAAAAAAAAACATTTGAAAGTTAAAAAGCTATTTGTAATGGATAGGAGGATTGCGTGTCATTTAAAACTGGCTTGTCTTTCATGATAAAAAGCGATTCTAGAATACGGAGATCAATTTGACTAGATGCGGTTGCAACAATTTTAAAATCGTATAAGCGAACTGGGAGGTCGCATTCGTGTAGCAGAGCATGCCGGAAGGAGCTATCGAACGAACTTGCCTTTAAAAACTCCTCCTCACTCTGCTGTCCGCTCCCACGCAGAGAAGTGCGACCTCCCAGTTCGCTTAGACGATTTTAAAATTGTTGCAACCACATCTAGTCAAATTGATCTCCGTATTCTAGAATCGCTTTTTATCATGAAAGACAAGCCAGTTTTAAATGACACGCAATCCTCCTATCCATTACAAATAGCTTTTTAACTTTCAAATGTTTTTTTTTTTTTTTTCAAATTGACTTATGTTATTGAACAATTGTTTCAGATGCTGAAGATGACCTTAGAGGTCGAAACGTTCGATTTTAATTCTCTTGTTTAATTCTCCTGTTTGATTAAAAATAATGGCTAATATGAGAGTTACTGTCCTTGCTTTTTTATTTATTATGAGATTATGCAAAAGGCTAAACTTCAATATTTATCAAGCTAACTAATTGTCGTACTGAGTTTCCATTGCGTGTTCGAGTACGCTGAGTTGACGATGTGTACGAAGCCTTACCATGATACACGGTGCGTGCGCCAGACCCGGTGGGCAGTGAATCCTTCTCTCTGCTGGACCTGAGTGCGAGCGACCGCAAGCTGGTGATCAGCAGCGACAACAGCGGCTACAAGGCCGGAGCTACGCTCGGTGAGGGGCTTCATATTGTTGTCCATAGGTTATTAAGAGAGAGGCTACATATTGTTGTCCATAGGTTATTAAGAGAGAGGCTACATATTGTTGTCCATAGGTTATTAAGAGAGAGGCTTCATATTGTTGTCGAAAGGTTATTAAGAGAGAGGCTACATATTGTTGTCGAAAGGTTATTAAGAGAGAGGCTACATATTGTTGTCGAAAGGTTATTAATAAGGCTTGCGTTTCGGGGTACTGTGGTTTGATGAATTTAACATTTTAATTAACATTTATCGCGTATCCGAGGCTGTTGACGGTTGGGTTGGTTTGGTTAGGTTAGGTTGTAGGTAGCAGAACAGGGAAAGTGACTTAACTGCTTGAATGCAATTTATCCTTCCTGGAAATATGAAAGTGCAGTTGCACGTTAACATTTCATCTCGTATGATAACAGTTGTTCATTGAAAATGTTGCGAAACAGATGAAATGTTATTCATTTATGTCAGAAAGTGAATTAGAAATTTACCGATTGGGACACATATGGCTCAATAGGCGACGAACGTGTCACCATCAGTATTTTTCTACTCATATTACCGTTACTATAGCCACAATCATTAGACTTACTCTGGCATCAGGTAGTGACCGACATTAGAATGAGGAAGGAGTTATCACTCGGAAGTGAACTCCAAAAACACAGTAGGGCACAAATTTCACAAAAAATAAAATATGTTAAAGCTGTGTATAAAATTGGATTTTGAAATCCACGTTGACGGTAAAGGGTTAAAGGATGTGAAAAAAGGGCGTTTTATTCCATCAAGCCTGATTTATCTCATGTTGTACTTTGGTTTTTCAAATCTCTAATAACTAACGTCAAGACGCAATGACTCCCGGTTAATCCAGAAAGCCAATTTAAACCCAGAATTGAGTTGAAAGTGTCTAATTTCACATCCGACGCCGTGATGTTTTGATTTTAGTCGATTTCAGTGTGGTAGTTACTCCTTGTGAGGGTTGGGTACTTAAATGGTACTAAGATTTTTATATTAGGAAGCAAAATTAAAAAACAGAATTGTTATATCTATGGAAGATATGCTACTCTTTGGAGACCTGCTGATCTTCAGATAGCTATTATTATCGTTGAAAAATGGGGATTGTGGTGGTATGGGGATTTTGGCTTCCGCGGGACTAGGAAGTAGAAAGGTATGGAATGAGTATTTTTTATGGTACTGAAGACGTTTGAGCATTTTCGTAGGCAAAAACTTGTCCACACTCCTCAGGAGGTATAGGATAGGCAGTAGGTGTAAGTTAGTTGGGTTTATCAATCCTACGCTATGGGTACGGATTGCCCTTTAAGAGATACTACTAGGTTACCTCTGCTATTGATAGGCGTTCAAGACTTCTATCTTCGTGCCCACTTGGCTACTTTCAGTTTTCATGCCTTCTTCGCTATCTCTTTTTTGTATTTTCTTTCTCCGCCTTCATAACTTGCTGTTTCTGTACGCAAGTTACCCTGTATAGGAGTACACTTTTTACATGGGTTCCAGGTTTTTCTTAGTCCATGTTAGATAGCCTCTTCCTATTTGAATACATCTTTGCAATAGAAACGGAGCCCTGATTTTATTACTACACTAGTTGACCTGTATAATGATATTCCTCATAGTCATTTCAAGATTACCAGCCTGTATTCAGTATTCTTTAATTCACCCAATCCAAAATCTAACTTTGCCATATTGTAACTCTTTCTATTCTATACTAACCTGATCCTATCGTCTGTGTTTTGACGCTAAACATTTGTAAAACTTGTATGTGGCGCAATCACTCATTTGCGCCGACGGATCCCATCGTTGAATTTTGACTTTGGGTTTTGCTTCACCCGGCCCCAAACGGCAAAGGGGGTATAGCGTGGTCGGGCGGTAGTACTTGAACTTGGAATTTTGATACAGCGGATGGCTTAAATGGTGCGCCTAGATAATTTGAATTAGGGACAGCGTGAGTGTTCTATCTTATTAGAAACTAACCCGTCATTGTGATGAAACTATTGTGTTTATGGGAATTAACTCTCCCAGGGGAAAAATGTGAAGTTCCGAGTTGAAGGTTAGGTATTTTTTCCTTCTGTTGAGTATAATAATTTTTTGTTTACTTACTGATCACGTTTTTTTTCGGTCCACTGCTGCTCTGGTTTTCAGCACCTACTGCTTTCTTCTTCACTTTTTATCTTGTTGCAGAACATTCCTTTCCAACTGACTGTTTCTATGCACAAGGGATCTTGTATGGAAACGGACGGGCATCCCTTCTCACAATGTTAAATGGGGTCTATTTCTTTACTCAATCTACTAAAAACCAAAACCGAAAATTGAGGGAAATGATGTAGGCGCTGTGTGTGTGTGCAGATGCGGTGCGGGTGTACGGCGTGACGGGGGTCGTAGAGAGCGTCACGCTCAATGGAGATCCGCGGCCCTTCCATCACGACCCCGCTACGCAGGTCCGTGGCGCTTACTTGTGCTGTGGCTTACCAAATTCATTTTATGAATTTAAAAATTCATCTTTTTACTCGTAATGGCTAACTGAGTTCATCGTTTTATGGCTTACACAATTCATTGTTTTATGGCTTACAAAATTCACCATTTTGTGGTATTACTAAGCATTAATATAATAACTTATTTTTTAAGCATTTGTATTTTTTCAACAAGTGATGTTTTTTCAGGTGTTGGACGTGGAGAATTTGAAATGGAATCTGCCGCTGTACTTCGTCCTGAAGTGGTGATGGACTCCCGAATGTCGCGCCCTTCACTAATTGGGTCATATTGCCGTTATTTCTCATTTGTTTGGTTTTTATTTACATTACTAAGTTGTGAATGGGTTCTGTTTTATAGCAGTGTGTTGTCAGCCACTACCGATTTCTGTTCTTTTGTTATTTATTTCGCGTTTTATTCTTTTATTTGATACTCTGAAGATGAGAATGCTTCCTCAGTCGGTAGTTACGATGCTGATATTTGCCATCGTAGTGTTGAGTGTTTTTCTTTTCTACCTGTGTGAAGCCGAGTTTTTTCTGTGCGTGGAGTTAGTTGTTAGTTGTACTTTTGGCTGCTTTCTGAAAGACCAATGTAATTTCGTTGTTACTTGAATCTCGTTTTTGAGCGATTGTAAGTGTTCTTCTAAAGTTTTTTATCCAAATTAATGTATTTGCCTGGCAGACTTTTTGACTTCTGCTGTGTGAGCGTACGAGTATTTTAGTTCAGATGACAATCGCATGTGCTCTCGTGGTAGCTTTCCAGGCTCCTTCGCTATAATTCTTTAATTTCTAGATAATGTGTTGATAGAGTGTCAAATTGAAGTTTTCTTGTTTTCTAGAAGTAAGTTGTCGCTGTTTTTCTATTGCTTATAAGTCAAAGAGAAAAATGTGTCGAGAAAATGGAATAAATTTTTCAGCTTTTTTTTTTTGTCGGTCACAGTGTGCAGTTCTGCGTTTTGATGCTTGACGGAAATGATATGAAGTTTGTGTTGAGAAATTTTTTTCCAATTAATATTAGTAAGAATATCTAAGGGGATGGACTGCTTTTTATCGTCTGGGGAAAATATGATTTGAAGATAGCTCATGACATGTTTTACTCTGCTTNTTGAAACACCCTGTATATTGATAGAAAGCGGTTTAGAATTCAAAAGAATAATAAATTGGTCACTAATTAATAACTCGTGTACAAATGCATTTTGATGAAAAAGTACAGTAATATGATCAAAATAATTATACTGCTGAAAAGTCATAACAAAGCAAGGCAAACTGAAAAGTAAGCATGCATTACAACGTTTGTACAAGTTTTGACACTTATTGTCGCATTAACATATTTCTATAAGGTCTTCTTGACGCGTTGCGGCAGCGTAGTACTTCTCCACCCTGTTGGTAAAGTTGAGCAGCATGCCGGGGTTGACAAGTCCAAGGGCTTCAACTGCGATGTTCTAGGTGTTTTAAAATCCAATGTATCGACGTTTCATGTTTGTACTTTATTGGAAATAAATGTTTTTTCTTTCTTTTCTTTTCTTTCTACATCTCTCGCATTCTTTGCTCAGTAACTGGTAATGCTCCGCCAGGTGCTATCTCAAGAATTGCATGCATCCTTTCTTGCAAGTGCCTCTTTACGTGACTCTTCACTAGGCTCCAAACTAACTCTATTGGATTTAGCAGATAAGAATAAGGAGCTAAACGAAGTATCTGAATACTTGGATATTCTGTCTCTAGCTCTTCAAGATTAGAATGAGCCGGAGCATTGTCAATTATGAAAGTAGGATTGTCAATCCCGTTCTGACGACATGCATCTATGAGCTCCCGGAACCACTGCAGACAATCCTGTCGTTCGAACGGGCCGCGGCGAGTCGAGGTTAGAAGCAATTGGGTACTCGTCATTGCTCCAATGATGTGCAGATTAGCGCCTTTGCTGGACGGAAGAATCACTGACGCTCTCGTACCAACTTTTGATCTTCCTTGGTTTCTTTTACAGTAAAGGTTGAAATCTGTCTCGTCAACCCATACTGGAGTCCTCCCTTCTGATCTCGCATTGAAAAATTGCTCCATGTATCTAGCGCGTTTTCCTTTGTTCTCTTCATTATTCATTCTATCAATGCTTGGCCTCACTAATTTGACGGAAAACATTTCACCATCGAGCCAATTTTTGATCGTATTAACACACACGTCAATGTCATGATCTTGTTGTACTTTTCTGCGAAGTTGTGAGAGAGTAATCGAAACATTTTCTTCTATGGTTGTTGTAAGTGTCCTCAATATTTCGGGACATTTCTTATTATTATTTCCTCCTTTCTTCTTTGGTAATACTTGCTTATTTTTCATCCACCTGTTAGGAGTCTTAGCATTTACTCCATGTGCGTTTGCAACTTACTTTCAGTCCTCTTCATTATTGAAGGCTTCTATTATTCTCTGTCTGTCTCGCGCACTTGTTTTATTATACTTCATCTTGAAGGTTTTGATTTCTGAAAATTGAAATTTGGAGTTGAGGTGTACACTTATTGCTGATGACGGTAGCTTGTCTACAAAAGGTGCAACGTGATGTGCAGCAATGTGCAACGTAGCGGTATCTCTGAGATGTTTCTTTGATCAAAGTGTCTCAGATATGACTCCTTTGTGTAATGGTTTGGTAAGGAGTAATGGTTCATACAACAAAATCATTTCTGTATTTTTTTTTAAATTACACTCTGTAAAAACTCGGTATCTTTGTACGCATTGTTGGAATAACATTACTTCACAAAGAAAAAATACGAGCATACTTCACTAAGATTCTTTAAAATAGCATTATAAAGCCGATAAAATTCTTATGGAATGATTTTAAATTGAAAAAGAGCAAATCAAATTTCACTTGGAGCAATTCTATTTTCATGAGGATCAAATCAAAATTCACTTGGATCAATTCTATTTTCATGAAGAGCAAATTAAAATTCACCTGGAGCAATTCTATTTTCACTAGGATCAAATCAAATTTCACTTGGAGCAATTCTATTTTCACGAGGAGCATATTATAATTCACTTGGAGCAATTCTAATTTCGCAAGGATCAAATCAAAATTCATTTGGAGCAAATCAACTTGTAAATGGTATAATCTCATCGCTCCGACAGCCGCACCCTCACGCCTCGACTGTCAACCTGCCGCCACGCTACGTCCTCGACCCGAGTCAGCTCCCCACCTAACGTCTCGTACTACTAAGTCTGAGACCCTCGGCCAGCAACAGCTACACCGGTTTACTCTAGACCGCCTAACACGCTGCGACTCTTCGACAACCGTCGGTCTTCTAAGGCGTCCCTGGGTGCTGTACTACCTCACTGTAAATATTCCTTTGTGTGCCATCACTGTCGGCGATACTCACAATACTACGGCTATGTTTTCATTATCCTGCCGGGTTCGTTTGTACCTCAGGTACTCGCTTCGGGCTAAGGTGTTCATAGTCTAAGATGTTCTAAGTCTGCCCGTAGCGTAAAGCAGCCTGAGGGAGAACACCACAGTTTCCCACGCTCTGATTTGTCAGACAGGGGAGTGCAGCAGAGAAGAGCTTGCTGGCTGAGGTAAAACTGAGGAAAAAAGACACTTAGCAAAGGCCTATTGTTAGAGACCTAAGCAGGCACAACTCTAAACACTCGTGTAAAACATCACTTTGATGGCTTTCTTATTATTTCACTGCTACTTCTAGATTATGACAGCAGTTCCTTTTTTCTTTTACAGTTCAAGAGGTGGCAATCACATTCTCTGATAGTGGGATTTGTGTGCTTGGTGCGCTTGTTTTTTTCTCGAATTTTAACATTTAATGCACCATTGTTTCTGCACGTCCGTTCGCGACTGAGTCAGAACCGAAAAACATAAACTCTGACATCGAACACTGAGCTGCGACCCTCGCAGCAAGTGTCAAATAATTGTGGGCGATAGCCAAACTAACTCAACTGTCTCAAAAGGTCGCAATTAATTTCGATCAACGCTAAACACTTGCACGGGTTTGAAATGAATGCAAAGGTTTTGGTGAACTGTGATCATCGCAAATAATTATACTTAATTTATGTGTTGCGATGTAAACATCGATTTTATTCGAAATATTAGACAGCTTGATATGAGAATAATATTATAATAAATAAAAAAGCAAGGACAGTAACTCTCATATTAACCATTATTTTTAATCAAACAGGAGAAT
>JACJUY010002982.1:69693-80140 GCA_014220935.1 Platorchestia sp. MABIK | reverse complement strand
TATAAATCAAGCTGTGAATATTGAAAAATTTATTCATATTAGATGCGTTTATCTTGCAGACTTTGCTATTTTAATGAAAGTTGCAAAACAAACGAAACTTTGACTTCCATTTTATGAGGCTGTTCAGATTCCATAAATTGTACATACTGTACTGGCTGTCTTTTAAATGCCATCAATCACAGGAAAGAGACCTTTTTAGTTCTCTGGGAACAGAGGTAGCTCTGCTAATTCTGCAGTTTCATTTGGCTACAACGCTAAATGATTTTATGATAATGATTTTGGTATTGAAGGGAGAGCTTGAGCTTTGGAGCATTGTTGATTTGACCCATACTTGCATACTTGCCATTATGGGTCAGAAACGAATAAGTTCAAATCTGTTTTGACACTAGAAATCATTTGAATCTCAGCTACTGGATCAGACTTTCTGCTACACATTTCAGTATTTCATTGGGTGTCACTCGTTTGCTTCGTCGCGGAGGTCGTTCTTCATTTTGTGCGCTGACTTCCTCACAGGAAAATGAGTTGCTGGGCTAAGCATTTTACTTAACTATCATCACTAAAACGTTGTTCAGCACTATGGACATACTGTAGCACTCGTGGTAATCTAAGTATACTTGATGATCTGAGAAGAAATCGCATTTGGGAATGGATGCAGAGGGGAGATATAGGAACAACTTGTTGAGGAAGAGCAGTACTGTCTTATTATTGCATCCAAACGCTCAGTTTAGAACAATCATCCCAAATGCTCTCTGTAGACCGCGGTGATTTTCATGCTGTATATTGTAAAGCGTTTGTGGTTGCACCAAAACGGTTTGAAGGAGGATTTGCTCTGGAGTTATTACAAATGTTTGTAGAAGGTAAACTATTATTTTCTAGGAAATCTTCTGACTGCCATATAAAAGATTGAAGCATGTTTGCTCGTATATTTTTTGTTTACAAAAATTCATTAATCGGTCTTTAAAGATTGTATTTTCAATTTTTTTTTTATTGTAGTGCTGAAACAAGTTATGACAATCTCTAAAACAAAATTTGCCCAAAAATTTAGTGGGCATAATATTCATGGAAATGAACTGTATAAGTTTCCTCAATTAATGAATGGGCTTTTTTCATTATATGTATCTTAATTAAAGGACAGAGTATCATCTAGAACACTGATGGTGTGTCCTGATCATTTTATTGCCTTGTACACTTGTGCCGGGAAATGCTAGACAATCACTGTTGTAGTGTGATTAGTGATGATAACTGTTGTTAAGTGAATAGTTTAGAGATTTTGATTCATTTACATTAGTTGCTCAAATGCTTGTTTTATTCAGATTTTGTGTTTAAGTGTTTGGCAGCATACCTTTTATTTCTTGTAAAGTATGAGAATTACCTTCCGCTGAGCAGAAGAAATGGCAAATAAAGTGATGCTAATTTATGCAAACTTGCCATGCATTGCTAAATTCTTTGACGAGTAGTGTATCTCAAGCCGTTTAATTGCTGACAGAAGGCGGATAGGGAGGCTTAAACTAACATCTAATCTAATCTGACAACAGAAGGCGCCGTTCTCGGTCGACCTCCCGGTCCCGCACCCGGCATCGCCGCTCCCCCTACACGCCCCCTCCCTCGAAGGGCTCTCGCCATGCAGCGGGGGTGTCGTCTCCGTCAGTAAGCTCCAGGTACCCCAGCAGCAGAGTGGCCCGCCACTCCTCGTCTGGGTCTTCCTCTACATCAGACAGTGACCACGCAGGCAGGGCGGCCGGCAAGCCTCACGCGGATGCCCATAGACTTGTGCGTGAGAACAACATGTCAAGCACGAGCTTCTTTGCTGAGCTCGTCAAGTCTAAGAAGAATGCCCTCAAACTCAAGGAAGTTATGACGAGGGATGGCGAGGATCTCTGCGGCAAGGACAGCACTGATAGCAAAGGCCCTGCAAAGCATAACGGAAGTGTAGCTGAAGAGAGCATACAAACTTCTGTCAATGAAGCTGGTGTGATCACCATCCTTGATTCAGCTGAGTCGACTCCGAGCGTACCTTCTTTGACAGCAGGGCAGTCGGCGACTGCTGCAGCAGCACATTCTTTAGCCAACGGCTCTTCCTTTTCTTCTAATGTTTCAAGATTAGGAGACCCGACCTTACCCCAACAAGCCCATGTAAATAATAAGAGTGTTAGGCCTCCTGCTTCTCTCAATACCTCAGCAGTTGATGATCCATTACGACATGCACCCCCTGCTGCTGCTGCTGCTGCTGCTGCTGCTGCTACTGCTACTGCTACTGCTGCTACTACTGCTGCTACTGCAGCAGTCCAGTCAACCAACGCACCTGTCCCTCATGTAAACAACACCCAATTGCAGACCAACAGTACAACACCAATAGCTGCCAAAAGACCAAATCTTACAAAGCTTCCTCTGCCTCCTGGCATCAATTTGGAAGATATTGAGAGTCCTCCTTCACCCACCACTCCGGTGTCTGACGTGACAGACAAAACAAAGAAGACGCGCATCAGCATCACCAAGGACTTGCCTATGCCTCCTGGTAAGATGAATTTCTTTGTGCATGCTAGCTCAAGTGTGGGGACAAATTTCATGTCACACTCAATTTCCTGATTAAAGAAAATACCCACTCCATATTTGGTTGACTGATTGGCTTAGAGTACAGTATTGGCAGTGCTTCGATTGTGGGGCTAGGAAGGTAAATTAAATGCTTAGTGTTTTAAAAAATTACTCATATGAGGTAGATGCCTTGACTTTTTAGGATGCAAGATCATTGAGGTGAATGCTTCATCTGGAGCAGTAGAAGGTCGTTAAAGGTAGATGGTAGTTGTAGAAGGTCGTTAAAAGGACTTTCTGTTGCATTTAGGTTATGTAGAAGTCTTTAAAATTGTTGAACAGGGTTGTGTTTTTGATCTAACTCAGCCACTCTTTGCTGATGAAACAGCATTAGTGGTGGGGTCGTTAGCAGAAACTGTGTAGACGGATGAAAGAGTTTGAAAGGAAGTGTTATAGATGGAAACTCCTTGTAAATGTGAGCAAGAGTGAAGTTTCGAGGTTTTGAGGGAGGAAGTCTGAGTCGGAATGAATGTAAATTTTAATGAAAAGGTGCTAGTGTAAGGGAATTGTGTCCAGTATTCGAAAGTGCGTATGACCGCACATGGTGAATGAAATGAGTTGCTGAAAGCTGAGGTAACAAGAGGGCACCAAGCATGGAGAGGTCTGAAGGTGGTTGTAAGGAGCAAGTGCTTGAGTATGAACACCAGGAAGAAGTTGTATTAATTCTATCGTGCCAATAGTGTTGTATGGATCTTAGACGTAGGGCTCAATAGTAGGTGATGGGTGTGGGTTGAATATGCTCCAGATGAAGTGTGTGAGGAGTTTGATCAGACAGAAATTAGAGGATAGGGAAAGAAATTGGGAGCTGAGGAGTATGAGTAGAAGAGTGAGAAAAGAGCTGGGGAGAAGAATGGGCTGCTGTGTGTTGAAGTGATTTGGTCATATGGAGAGAATGAGTGAGGAACGCTTGGTGAAACGAGTGATGAAGCTAGAGGTGAGAAGAAGGAATGTTGGGAGTGGGCTGAAGATGGGATGGATGAATGGAGATGGAAAGACGTTGCGCGATCAAGGTATTGTGTTAGAGGGCGCTTGAAGATTCGTAGTACGAAAAGAAGAGAAGAGAGCAATTGTGAATGTTTGATTGTGACATAGTTCAGATGGGGGGGAGAGAGGGCTCTTGGCATGCAAATGCAACTCATTGAAGTTGTAGAGACATAAATTTAGTGTCAGTCAAGTTTGGTTTTGCCCTGGGGCAGTTGCGTCAGGCAGCGACTCGCCGGCTGGTGCGGAGGGCCCCACGCTGCGCTCCAAGTCCTCTGCTAACCAGCGCAGGGGCCTCAGTGACAACCTCTCCACGCCAAAAGGAAGGCCTGGCAACCTCCACTCCTTCCCTCGGCCCAAGATCCTGAACAAGAGGAGAACAGACCGCTCTCACCAGGACGACGCTTGGAGCCAGAGATGCGTGGACGTCTTTGATATCATTGCCCAGATCGGCGAGGGCACGTACGGGCACGTCTACAAGGCTAGGCCTAAAGACTCCAGTGAGTTGCTTGTGTGTTTGTGTCTCTATTTTAAATATTGCCAGTGTCAATATTGTTGGTGTCAATATTGTCAGTGTCAATATTGTCGGTGTTTCGGAGGTGGATCTAAATTGGTGCATTGTATCTATTTTACTTGGGAACACGTGGACGCATGTTTTGTGTCCTAACATGTATTATGTGATTTAAAACTGTCTTGAGTAGTCTTTACTGAACATTTCTATTTTCATATTAACAGGCTTTTGCTATCAATACCTGCAAGTTAGTTCAATTTAGAATGTTCAGACAAGCATTGTTGAATATGAGAAGACCTGTTCAGCTGAGTATTGTTGAATGTTGGAAGACCTGTTCAGCTGAGTATTGTTGAATATTTAAAGACCTGTTTAGCTGAGTATTGTTGAATATTTAAAGACCTGTTTAGCTGAGTATTGTTGAATGTTTAAAGACCTGTTTAGCTGAGCATTGTTGAATGTTTAAAGACCTGTTTAGCTGAGTATTGTTGAATGTTTAAAGACCTGTTCAGCTGAGTATTGTTGAATATTTAAAGACCTGTTCAGCTGAGTATTGTTGAATGTTGGAAGACCTGTTTGGCTTTCTATAGTTGCTGAAATTAATGTATCATAGTTCTCTTTTCATCGTTTAGCTGTCTTGCTTTGATGCTTAGTATTTCAAACAGCTCTAGGTGATCCACTCAGGTTTGGGAATTATGAGCGGGTGTGAAAACCTTGTGGTTTAATGCTTCATATTTCAGCCTTGCACGTGTATCAGTGAACCTATTTTAATGAATTCGTCTCCCGTCAACCCTCACGCACCTTACCTGTCGTGCAGCTGTTGGTTCAGGTCAACTTGATCCGATGGCATCTTAAAGCCTATTGCAAATTTATTTATTCTCACGAATTTTATCTAAGTATTTACAAATTAAAATCTTTCTATCTGAAGTATTACTAGTTTTGGTTCGCATCTTACCAATTTACCTTGAAACCTTGGCAGTTCACAATGAAATGCAACCTGTTATCAGGTCATACCAATTTTTTATTGAATAACATTTGTTGGAAATTTATGATTTCCAGTTGAGAGGCGAGAACTTGGAAAATCTTTTTTGGCGTTCATTTTTCTTGACAGTGTGAAAATCTTTGTATCTGCAAAACTCGGATAGTCCTGTTTGCAGGCTTGCTTGCTTGCTTGTCATCATCCACACTGCTTCCAAAAGTAGGATTGAATAAAATTCAACACTCGAATTTCTCTTATAAGACAGGAAACAATGTCATTTCGTTTACGTAATTCAAGTCCAACTGACACTAATCCCAAATGCTGTAGTGTAGGGACGCTTTGATACAAATGTTCAGTTCGGAAAGCATTTTATCTCTTGTTCCTTTCATGGTGGTAAAACTATTGTATCTCATGGTGGTATAACTATTGTATAGCACTCCCTAAGGGAAAATGGGGTCCTGAGCTATAGGTTAAGTGTGCCTATTGTGGAAGTAGAATAAATTTTGTTTTGGACTATCTTTTTTCAATTCACTGATGTCCTGTTTCTCAGCGCCTATTTAATTTTTTCTTTAACTTTCTTGTTTCATAAACTTTCTAACTTAGCGTTTCTATGCGCAGGGGATCTTGTGTGGAAATATACTTTGTACATAGATTTCATGTTCCCTTACCTTTATATTAATTGGGTACCTCCATCCTTTCTTTCTTTAGAACACCTTTGTTTTAGCCAGGGAGGATCAAGCTTAATCTAATTCATTTTCCATTGTTCATCAGGAATGTTTTCAAGAGTTTTTGTTTACGATTGAATTATTTCTATTTTCGTGATAAAGACGATTTTCAACTATTTTTTTAGGTTCAAAATTAGTTATATGAACGAACAGCCGCGGGTGATTTAATTTGTTGTGCAAATGCACTAAATGTTTGGTTTTATGGTAATATTTTCATCGTAATTTTTAGGGAAAATTAATCTTTCGCCTAGTTTTTCTTGTTTATTCTTCTTTAATCAATTTTATTGAAAATAGTATAAAATATTGTATGAATATTTGAGCTTCAAATCTGGCCACTTTCCACCTATCTCAATGCTGCCAATCCTTCCTGATATTTCACTAGTGGTCACATTAGTAGCCATAAGTTTACCACCTGGCTCATGACACACATTTGCATCGATAGCAACAGCGGAGATGGTGGCCTTGAAGAAAGTGAAGCTGGAGAACGAGAAAGAAGGCTTCCCCATTACGGCCGTGCGCGAGATCAAGATCCTGAAGCAGCTCCATCACAGGAACATCGTCAACCTCAAAGAGATCGTCACGGGCAAGCAGGACCCCACAGATTTGAGACACGTGAGTGTCATGTGTGTTGTTCGTGTGCTTGGATTGCTCGTGTTGGTGTTGGTCACATTACTTGTGGTTGAGAGAGCGCATCTACGTGATGAACGCAGTTTTGTTGCTTAGGTTCTTCTTCATATCAGTTTAACAATTACATGCCAAGCTCTACATTTACGTTCTTGTAAGTAGGTCAGTGTGGGGTGGTTACGTCAAGTTTGTTTAGTGCTGCTATTGTTACGGTTTCTGAAATGTTCCAATATGCAAAGGTGCTTCTATTCTTTTCTTTACCCCTATTTTTTCCTTATGCTTTGCATTTCTTCATCTTTATACTCTGGATTACCCCCCTCAGGGGGATACAATTACTGTATCTATGGGAATTAGCGCTCCCAGGGGGAAAATGTGTTAGGGCCCGAGCTGAGAGTTAGGTAGGCCTTTTTCTTTGTTGAAATAAAATGAGTTTTGTTATGTTGAGGACCACCTTTTTTTCGGTTCACTGCTGTCCTGTTTTTCAGCACCTACTACTTTTTCCTTCAACTTTAATCTTGTTTCATGAACTTCTTTCTCAACTTACTATTTCTATGCCCTTTCTGCATAGATTCCACGTTCACTTAACTCCATACTAAATGGTGCCTTCCTTCTTCCTCTCTTTGGATCGCATGTGTTGCGGATAGGGAGGCTTAAACTAACTAATAATCTAATCTAATCCTCTGTATTTCCCTGGCTTTTTCCTCCTTTTCTGTTCTGCTCTTGCTTTTTCGCCTTCTATTTTACCCTTGCTTTTTTTCCTTCTGTTTTACCCTTGCTTTTTTTCCTTCTGTTTTACCCTTGCTTTTTTTCCTTCTGTTTTACCCTTGCTTTTTTTCCTTCTGTTTTACCCTTGCTTTTTTTCCTTCTGTTTTACCCTTGCTTTTTTCTCCTTCTCCTATTTTATCCTTGCTTTTTTCTCCTTCTCCTATTTTATCCTTGCTTTTTTCCTCTCCTATTTTATCCTTGCTTTTTTCTCCTTCTTCTATTTTACCCTTGTGCTTTTTTCTCCTTCTCCTGTTTTACTTGTGCTTTTTTTCCTTCTTCCGTTTTACCCTTGCTTTTTCTCCTTCTCCTGTTTTACCCTTGCTTTTTTCTCCTTCTTCTGTTTTACTTGTGCTTTTTTTCCTTCTTCTATTTTACCCTTGCTTTTTTCTCCTTCTTCTGTTTTACCCTTGCTTTTTTTTCTCCTTTTCCTGTTTTACCCTTGCTTTTTTCTTTTCCGGATGTTTTGCCCTTTATTTTTTCTGTATGTTTTACCCTTGCTTTTCTTCTGCGTTGCGTTTATCTCTTGGCACTTACCACGTTATAATACACGACTGACACTGTGCTGTGCTACTGCAGGAAAAAGGCTCGTTTTACCTGGTGTTCGAGTACCTGGACCACGACCTGATGGGGCTGCTCGAGTCCGGCATGGTCGAGTTCACCGAGACGCACAACGCCAGCATCATGCGCCAGCTCATGGAGGGCCTTAACTATTGCCACAAGAAAAACTTCCTCCACAGGGACATCAAGTGCAGCAACATACTCATGAATAACAAGTGAGTTGCAGCTACGTGTGATGAACTTCTGTACCGTCCTGCCCTACTCGCGTTTCTCTTACCTATGTGTTTGTTTGTTCATCCCTGAGAAAAATAGCGAATGTTAATTTGCAGTACTATGACTATTCACTTTTGTTGATAATGACAGCGTTGACAACTGAAGTACGGTTGCGACATTTGTAGTGTAATAAGGATTTGAATTATGGTGACATTAGTAGCGTGTCAGTAATTCTATAATTGAGATGGGACCAGTGATGATACCTTCTTCAATCTTGTGTTTGCATGCCTCTGTGTTCACACTTACTTACATCTTGTATTTAGTTCTGTCTAAATAACCGTGGGAGTCACATGGTACCAAATACGCGGGTTTGCTTGCTTGTAGGGGCCAGGTAAAGCTGGGCGACTTCGGGCTGGCTCGCCTTTACTCGTCCACCAACGAGCGCCCCTACACCAACAAGGTGATCACCCTCTGGTACCGCCCTCCGGAGCTTCTGCTGGGGGAGGAGCGCTACGGGCCTCCCATTGACGTCTGGAGCTGCGGTTGTATCCTGGGGGAGCTCTTCCAGAAGCGGCCGCTGTTCCAGGTACGACCTCACCCCGTGCAGTGTTCGTGTGGGTTCTCTTTGCTATTCAGGAGAATTTGACTTTGCAGAAACATGTGATGAGGGAACTTCTCATGGACTTTGGCGTAACTTCACTGAAATGGGTTGATTAAAGAAATGCTGATGTTAAATTGATAAGTGGGAAAAAAATTTAGAATTAGCCAATTATAGCTTCTTGGAGCTCGTGGATAGAGATGACTGTTGAGTAAAAGAACTGACGGTTCCTGCAAAATGTGAGGATAATTGGCGATTGTCAGAAAATACGCCTGTATTCTTCAGGTTTCATTTCAGTCCTGTTCTTCAGATAACTTGTGTGGTCTGCCTGCGCTTCTGATGTTAGAGTTCATTTACGTGAAAGAATTGTACGTACAGAAAGTGCAAGTAGTGCGCCTGCTGGTGGTGCAGGTACCCTGTCAGCAACTTCATGACCTAGCCGTTGGTGTATCAAGTAGGCCTGAAGCCTGCACAGGCACCCAGGGTGTGAGGCGCACGATGGATCTGCCATATACTGCGTCGGGACTATCAGAGATGGGGACTGCTATCGCTGAGAATTAATTTCTAATATTTTGTATCATGGAGTTGAGTCACAAACTGACAAACTGTAGACATTCCATGATTTGAAAGTCCCGTTGAGAATATGGTTGATTGTGAAAACTTTTTTCTGTATTATTCTTCACTTACATGTTTGTGTTTGCTTAAAATTAATTAGTCAATGTATTATTGCCTTGGAATAAAAAAAAGCATGATGAATTGAGGCATCATGTAGTCCCCCAAAATGGAGTAAGAATAGGGCTGATGAATGTATCTGGTAATTTCGTGAAAAGTAAGACGACCAGGAATTATTGATGCGCCGAGGAATTCTTGAAAACAAATAAGAGTAGAATTGATCAACACACTAAATAATATTTTGAAATGAAAACATCAATAGGTGTACTAAATAATTCCTTAAAATAAGTAATGGATAAAATCAATTTATATACCAATTACCTAATTCCTTAAATTAAAGAGAAATGTTAAGTCGATTAGTTTGTTGAGTATTTTTTACAATAAAAAATGAGGCAGATCGATTGCCGTAGGAAGTAATTCATGATGAAAGAAAGGGAAGGCAGCGCAAGCGTGCACCGCACACTTGTGCAAGGCGACAGCACTGACACCACGGTAGAAGAAACAAGGTAGGGTCAAATCAGTTTTTTTTCCGTCGACCGTGTGGCAATGCTGACGTCATGGCAACGAACCAATAGCAGCGCTCATATTGCATTTGACAACACTGCTAGCCCCAAATCTGGCACTGCTATTGGCTTAACATGTCGCCATGGTGACGTCATGAGAACGAACCAATAGCAGCGCTCATATTGCATTTGACAACACTGCTAGCCCTAAATCTGGCCCCGCTATTGGCTTAACGACACGTCGCAATGGTGATGTCAGAAAGTTAGTTTGAAATAAAGCCGTTGTATTGGCTAGCCAAACAAAACGAGGTGTATTAACCCCCATAGAAATGACCTCTACCTCGTTTCCTGTACGATGACTGACGCGCTGCGTTTACCACGCAGGGCAACAGCGAACCCATGCAGCTGGAGGTCATCTCCCGCGTCTGTGGCACGCCCTCCCCTGCCGAGTGGCCTGACATCGTCAAGCTCGCGGGCTGGGCTGTCATGAAGCCCAAGAAGACTTACCGCCGCCGCATCACTGACGACTTCCAGGTGGGCCTTTCTGGGTGTGGTGGTGGGCTGCGAGGTTGGGTGAAAGGTTACCTGCCGGACCTTTTTGGTCGAGGTGGTGGGCTGCGAGGTTGGGTGAAGGGTTTTCTGCCGGGCCTTTTTGGTCGAGGTGGTGGGCTGCAAGGTTAGGTTAATGGTTTCCTGCCGGGCCTTTTTGGTCTAGGTGGTGGGCTGCAAGGT
>JACJUY010002982.1:35207-69657 GCA_014220935.1 Platorchestia sp. MABIK | reverse complement strand
GCCTTTTTGGTCTAGGTGGTGGCTGTGAGGTTGAGTGAAGGGTTTCCTGCCGGGCCTTTTTGGTCGAGGTGGTGGGCTGCGAGGTTGGGTGAAGGGTTTCCTGCCGGGCCATTTTGGTCGAGGTGGTGGGCTTTTAAGTGAAGCGGAATTTCAACGCTAGTGCGAAATTTCATGTTTTAGCGTTGGAGTTTATTGCTGGATTGTGCAGTGGAACTACTAAGCCCATCAATCTTCACCCTCCATCCTCCTGAGCTGGAGGAGGGAGGGTGAAGATGGTGCTAGCATTGCGTAATGTCACGTGGTAGATTGGTTCAAATAATAAGGCTTGTATGACAAGACCATTAAGGTGTGAATGATGTTGGCTAAGTCATGAATGTGAGCAGCATTGAGATGTGTTGTTCGCGCAAGCATCACTACACGAGTTAATAAGTCGAGTCAAGCACTAGCCTAATGAGCATTGAGCTCTAGCGCGAAAAGAGCAAATTTTTGCCGGATGACAAGATTGACAACTAAGGATGTGTATTTTTATTCTTGACCTATCTGTACGAAAATCGTCTGATTATGAATTTCTGAACATATCTCTTTGGCAGAGGGTTAATTTAACTGCAGTGTTCTTTTTCAGTCTTTTTGCTCTCAAAAACTGCCGCTTTCTGTTCCAATTCCAGGCCTTAACCTAGTAGAACTTTCGCGTGAAATTTCCAATTCTCTATTGTTGACGAGTTTATATTCATCCTCATCACCTCCAGCTTCGTTGATGCAGCTTTAAATGATTGCATGCAATTTTCTACCTGATCGTGAGCAAATGATTCTTATCTCCTTTGCCGCATATGAAGCACGTACACTACTTTTATGTAGTTCCCTGTGAGCTTTAGAAACACTCTATGTTCGTACGAAGGATAGCGAATGTTACCAACTGTGATTTTCTTATCGAGTGCTCATATATCGAATCAAATCTTTATCCCAGTTCATCGTTGTCTCGTCAGCGTGTTGGAACGCAGCATCTACAGTCCTAAAGTTATAATTATGCGAGGAATGGGTAAAAATTTACGGCAGTAGACTGCGTAAGTGTTACAACACTAAAATAACTATGCTCTTCAAAATAGAAAGTAATTTTTCTATGAGGATATTACTTACTTAGTTTGATAAGTTCTATCCTGTCATCTTTTTATCACCTGCTATGGTGTCGGTCACTAACGAGCCACATGAGGCTCGTGCCACAAACGAGGCGCACAACAGTTGTCAGTCAGCTGGGGCACGACATGAGCAATGGAGGGAGGTGGGCTTAACTCTAGTATAGCACTCCCAGGTAGAAAATGTTTGAGGGCCCGAGCTGAGAGCACTACTGTCCTGTTTTTAAGCACCTACTACATTCTTCTTTAACTTTTATCTTGTTTCGTGAACTTCTTTCCCAACTCACTGTTTCTATGCCCCTTCTGCATAGATTCCGCATTCCCTGTCATTCATACTAAACGGTGCCTTCCTCCTTCCTCTCTTCGATACGCTCTTTTTTGTAGCGGTTAGGGAGGCTTAAACTAACTTATTATCTTACAATATTAATCTCAACGTACTATTTCTCTGCCCCTTTTGCATAGATTCTGTGTTTCCTTAACTCCATACTTAATGGTTTCTTTCTCTCTTTGAACATCTTTGTTGTGGTAAGGAAGGCTAAAACTAATTTACAATGAATCAATCAATCGTAACTCAAGTGCTGTGCCACAGGACCGCATGCCGGCGGAGGCGCTGGCGCTGCTGGACCGCATGCTGCGCCTGGACCCTGGCAAGCGCATCACCGCTGGCGATGCCCTCAACTGCCCCTGGCTGCGCGGTGTCGACCCGGAGAAGTGAGTTCTGCCTCCTTTGTGTTATGCATGCCACGGTCTCCTCAGGGGGATGCAACCAGTGTCTCCTCAGGGGGATGCAACCAGTGTCTCCTTAGGGGGATACAACTAGTGTCTCCTCATGTGGATGCAACTAGTATCTCCTCATGTGGATGCAACTAGTATCTCCTCATGTGGATACAACTAGTGTATCTATTGAAATCAGCGCTCTCACGGGGAATATGTGAGGTCCCGAGCTGAAGGTTAGGTAGGCTTCCCCTTTTGTTGAGATGGAAGAGGGTTTTTTGTTTGGTTACGGACCATCTTTTTTTTTTGGTTCAGTGCTATTCTGTTTTTAGCACCTTTCTACTTTCTTTTTTAACTTCTATCTTGTTTCATGAACTTCTTCCTCAACCTGCTGTTCCTATGCACGTTGTGCATAGATTCCACGTTTCCTCAAGTCCGCATTAGATGGTGCCTTTCTCCTTCCTCTCATTGGAACGACTTTGTTGCTGTCAGGAAGGCTTAAACTAGCATCAAATCTAGTCTCTCGATGGGATGTGGTAGTGATGGTGGTTGGTTTGTTAGGTTGCTTTTGAGGGTGGTTCGTCTGTTACTGATGGTGGGTAGTGTGATGGTTATGTTGGTTGCTTTTGATGATGAAGTTTGTATTGGTCTCTGGTGATGAAAGCCTTCTTAGTTGTGATGCAGGATGTTTACTTCGGTTACCGGTGCAGGTTGTTTTTAAAAATGACTTGTTTTCCTTGCTATGTTGGAAATTGTTGGTCTTTGTTGATGCTGATGCTGACTGTTGGTCATGTCTGCGCGTGTGTGTTGAACATGTTATACGTTTTGTAAGCGGTACCTGAGCGGCTTGTATCCTGGCTCTTCCTTGGTACTGTTGTCGAAACCATTTAGTCTTATATCAGCAAAGTTTACCGTCGGAGAAAATCTCGATAAAGTTAGTTATAATAAGCAAAGCAGAGTAGAATTGAACTGATGGTTGTCCTGTTCTTGGTTTACTTTTATTGCTGAAAATCTGGAAATCTTTTTGGATTCGATGGTTATGCCTAACGTATTGAGCTACTCTTAACTTATTATGCTCAATATGCTTAACTTATGATTAGTAGGGTTGTGATATTGCATATTATGTATGCATTTGCAGGAAAAATATGCATTTGCAAATAAAACTACATATGCAAATGCATGCACGTAAATAAGTGCATGTGCATATAAATCTTACTAAATGCAAGTGCATAATGACATTACATTGAAAATAATTTATTTACAGTTGGGAGGATACATACATGAAAACCAATAAATTATTCGTAAATATAAATTGCATGTGGGAGATGTAGACTGGAAAGATACGATGACTTTAATATTAACTTAATGAAATTCATTTTAAAAGTATGTAATGTCACGTTTGAAAACAGCTTCTATCTTTGGAACTCGTGGAAGTTTGAAATCCAATATCTCGTTGTGCATTGTGGAAACGTAATTTCACTAAAGCTCTTTATAAAGCATAATCCGCATAATACCTATATAGAGGTTTGAAGAATTAGTTTGTTTGATGCCTAAAGTTGATAAAGATAAGCGCCTTCGTGACATGGCGCGTGAATCCGAAGATTATGAAGCGCTTGATGGATATTTGTTCTGTATTCCTTGTGGAAAAGAGACAAGTTTGAATCTTAATCACTTAATTGTGCCTATTTAACAATCATTATGCTTATTAATGAATAATGTTGAAATAACGTTGGCGTGGTGAAATTATGAATTGAAGCTGACCAATCTATCATTCAACCATTTAATATACCTAACTAGTACAACCTCACTCCAGATACTATGCTCTAGGAGATCCCTTGTGACTCAACATTTGCTTACAAGGATACATGTCAGGAACAGAGAGCGTTTGAGGAACAATGATGAAACTGCAGAGTCACATATTGATCAACCCAGTAAGGAGACCAACACTCAACCTGGTTCCAGCCAGCAACACTCTGGTCAATTAGATGACAGTCGTCCAGCCGCCAGCCATCCAAACGTGAAGAGATTAGAGTTTTATGAAGATTTAACAAGAGCCTTTATAGCAGCGGACATACCTCTGAATAAATTAAGTAATGAACAGGTGAAGTCCGTCGTAAATTGAAACACTTTGACGAAATTAATTCTGTTGTACTATGCCTCGATAAAGACGAAGCATTATGCATTGGTGAATGTCAGGAACTCTTACAACAAGTTGATTTAAAAACATCTCTCACATTTGTTGATGCAAATTTTCACCAATTGTGTCCTGCATAGAGAAGCTTGAATCACAAGGTTTACCCGTAGCCGAAGCAGTCAACATGATAAAAAATGAATAGAATTTGAGCAAAATATACAAGAGATTCTATGATAAACTGATCTCGCGTTATCGAAAAATGAAGGCTACTCATAGATGAAAGATGTAAATGCTGTCTTGAGATGAAGTTTATCTGAGAAGACAAAGAACAACCCAACCGAATCAACTAGGCATCTGAGCCCATCAGACGTGACAGCCTTGCTTCACGCCTCGCTAGTGTCCTGTGACGTTGAGAGAGTATTCTCGCTATACAAGAATATATTAGCGGACAACAGAAGAAAATTCAACTTAGAGAATCTGAAATTTACTGTTTAGATTAAGTGCGATCCTCATGTCTAGAATTAAGAGTATGTCACTTATTTTTTATGCTTTCTGTTCTTGTTTTTTGTGTGTGGTGTTCCAGTTCATGTTATAGTTTTTAAACTTAGTCTTGATCGTGGGGTTATATACTTCAATTTGAGCATGAATAAAACTACATTTCATTCACCAGTCTAATTTCTCCAATAGTACCTTTCTCAGCTGCAGGAATCATTCAACTGCACAACCTAAGTTCGAGCTCGTTCTATATTTGGAAATCTTCAAATGCATACGAATTAATTTATATGCATTTACACAATGTTAAATGCATATGCAGGAAATCGACTGCATATGCACTAAAATCAATGCATAATACAATGTGTATTTTAAGAATGCATATGCATTTAGTGGTTGCATATAACAACTGCATATGGACTGAAGTTTCTAGTGCATGTGGCGCATAATATGCAGTGCATATTGTCACAAGCCTAGTGATCAGTTACTAAATTATATAAAATTTGTTTTGAGAGAAAATCGATAATATTCATTGAAGAAAGTGATTAAAAAATAGAAGATAGTTTTTTACGCCTATATTTTTCAAGCTCAATGCTTTCAGGGAAAAAAATATTTGGTCATAGGGTCCTCATATAAGAATCTGTCCCATCAGAAAAATATCATTTAGAAATGATAACACAAATGCTCACGTATGGTGATCGTTTTTGTTCAATGTATTTTTTTTGGAGTGGGTTTTCAATGCTTACTCTGCTTACTCTCACACGAACCCGATCTCTCATTTTGTTGACCTTGAGATGATACGTCTCTGAGAAATTCTCAAAACATGTCGGCTAACTTTGATGGCACCGCCTAAAGGCCAGAACAGAAAAAAACGGGTAGTTGATGAAAATGTCAAGTGTCGAAGCTCGAAGGTTTCTACATTATTGTGTTGCAAAAATGTTCAGTTTCAAAGGTTTCCACATTATTAGTGTGTTGCTCGATAAAAATGTTCAGTTTCGAAGGTTTCCACATCATTAGTGCGTTGTTGTTATGTTTCATGAGTAGAGCGGATACTAATTTGTGCTCTCTATCCCTCCCCCCGCTGCCCTCTCTGCCGTATCTGCATGCTACTTCCCTCCGTTCATTTGTTTCTCTCGCTTCTTCTCCGTACAAATTTATCTTTTTGTCCCTATTGTTTGTGTCATTGAGAATTTTTCTGCCCGTCTGTGTTGGGTGTCGTCGTTATGTTTATTTAACCGTTTTCCACTACCCTCTTTTGTTATCTTTATCCTTCTCTTGGTTTGTTCCTCTATGCTCATCATTTTTTCTGTAACTTTTTATTGTCTTCTGTTTTATTTCCTTCCTGTTTCCTTTCCTATGGTTTAATTTTTCTTAAGTTATCTCTTTTCGTTCGGCTTTAATTTTATCTTCTTCATTTTTTTATATTTTGTTTACTCATTTTCCTTGGCTTGTTTTATTTCATTTTTTTTGCTAATTATTTTCATTGTGATTCTTCTACTTTTGTTCCTTTCTGCTTTTTTTTTACTACCTTACATTGCTTCTTGTTCTTCGAGCTTCTTTCTCGTCATTGACTATGTTGTTTCTTCTTCTCATTGGTTTTTTATTAATTTCTTTGTTTTTCTCTCATCTTAACCCTTGCACTTCCTCATGTTTATTCCTTTATTATTCTTATTATATTGACATTATGTCATGTTGTTCAGCTTAATAAAGATGCAATGGAAAAAATATGTGCCATTCCCCATCCAAACAAAGATCTTACTATGGCTATTTTCACATGTATAATATTCATGAATGGTTATAATTTTATTTACCCTACAATAATTTCGATTTAGAAATTTTTGTGAATTTTTAATTCTGAACAGCAATGTGAATAGTGAAGATCTTTGTTCATCCGGCAATATGGTAGGGGTTATTTAAAAAAAAAATCCAGAATTTTTATTTCAACCCCCTAAAAAATGTCTTTTCATTTCAAATCCGGGAAATATTCTTGAATTGTCCTTGTATAAAATTTTTCAAACACTGTGGCAACCCTGTTATACTTCTATCGACCGTGACTGAGCCTTCTCTCTCTCACCCTCCTCCCCCATTACGCCCCCAGAATGGAGCCGCCCCCTCTACCCCGGAACCAAGACTGCCACGAGCTGTGGAGCAAGACCCGCAAGCGACAACTGAAGGAGTTGCAGCAGATCTCCAATGCCCCCGCACCACAGCCGCCACAGCAGCACGACCCTCTGCAATTGCCCCTCAGCTACGCCCAGCACCGAGAGATGCTCCAACGGCAGCAGCAACCGCAGAACCCTTCTTTTAAAAACAGTGATGAACCAGCAGCTGCGGGCGCTAATGCCCTCGGTGGCTCGTCTTTTGAAGATAGTGGTTCCGAAACAGCTGGTGCCACTTCCGCAGCTTCTGGGTTTGTGGGTGGGGGTTCGGCGCCTGGCAATGGCAGTTATCCTGGTGGAAATGGTGTTATCGGTGCTGGTGGTGGGAGTGGTAATGGTGGTATTGTAGGAGCCGGACCACCTCCGCCTTATGGGCCTGACTTTGACGAAGACTCGTCTTCTCGTGACCAAGTTGTGTATCACAGAGAAGAATCTTCGGCCCCTTTATATACGGGCATGGACGGCCCGATTCACGGGCCCGGGGGATCTCCGTTGTCCCGGCCTCTTAACCCCGGTAACCCTAATTCCGGCAATCCCCCCCGGGGGGCCGGAAGCCCCGGGATCCCACGCGGTGGGGGTCCTCTCGGTATTCACAGATCAGTCGCCCACATGGCCCAGCTCATCTCCAATCGACAAAATATCAACTATGGGCATGTGTCTGCCCTTAGCAAGGAACCGGTGAGTTATCGCAATAAATAATTCATTAAAAGTGTTATGAAGAGTGACTTTCAAGTTTATTGGGGATTTTACTACCTCTATGGGATATCAATGAAGCTATTGTTCCAAGGCAGGATTTTTTCAGTACTCAATATGGAAGCATACACTGATCAAAATTCAAATGTTCCCTGAGTGTGGTAATTCTCCTGGTTTGAAAGTCGCTGTTCTTCGAAGCAGGCAGAAAGGGATTGGGGAAACCAATGGTAGTCAACTAATGGAGTTGAAAACCAGAGCTCACGTTGTTGTATCCTGAGGAGAATAGAGCGCATTATGAGTGAAATTTTTTGCCCATATGAAGCTAAGGGATATTTGTTGCGGCTTCCAGTGCTATGTGTTTTGGAAATTGGTGTCGGTCTCCAATGGATCGCGCGTGGGGAGAAGACTGGCAATGTCATAACTCGATGGCCAATTTGAAGACCCGTCTTGTAAATCGGCTCAATTTTTATCAATTTTAACTGCATGAAATTTTTGGTTGCTAAAGCACATTTTAATCAATTGAGGTCTTAGTAATTACTAAAATTTTTTCCAGTTATTGGCTCTCATCGACGCGTTTGATCTATTTATTGGCTCTGATTTCGGTCGATTATTTCTATCGAATGACCGTATTTCTCTTATTGCTACGAGAAACGATTTCTTGCATTTCGTTTGTTTGAGCTCGTAGTGACGAACGAATTCATATTATACTGTAGGTAACTTTATTAAAGATTGAACTCCTGTGATTTGGTAGTTCGGTAGCTGTCCATTCATCACACTATCACTCCCGATGCAAAACAGTACTTTAGTTTGATACGTATTTCTTCCCTTCATCAATGATCAGAAACTAGATTGTGAGAAATGACGTTTCATCAAAATGAATTGAAGGTGAGGTAAATTTTTCAAGGTACTCGTGTCGTGATGTCGGAACAAAACACGTCACAGCGTGCTATTCATTTGAGCTCTTTGGGCTTAGTTGCGTTATTGAGGGAGCAGAACTGGAGTCCTTTGTTTCAAATTTTACCGAGCAACTTAAGTGTATCAAAAACTGCTAGGCGTTTTAGGAAGCATTCGGCTTTTACTCAAGCATTAGGCCATTCATAATTTGGCACTGGTTCGATAAATCCTTCACTGCCTGCTTTTAAGCACCATGCTGCTCGACGAGAGAAATGTTTGCTTCATGTTTCGTATCAATCAAAGAACTTTTTGCCATATTTCGCTGCGAAGCACCCGAGCATTTCGATCTCTTTATTTAATAATTGTAAGAGCTATTGAATATTTCAAAGTTATATTTGGTGATTTTGTAGCTCACAAGACGCGTTATTTGGCTCTTGTGAATGTTGGCACACTTGAAAGTTGATTAATTTCTCTCGTCGAATTATCAGTGTTCTTTGCATTTATGGATTTTTCATGTATGGAGTTGTTCTGATATTAATTTTCATTTACAAATAACTATTTCCCTTAGATACCATTTATTGTGATATCGTATTATCTGTGATTGTTTTCTATCCTGCGTGCTGTCTATTTTTTCAGATATATGTAGTTATTTATGTTCACGTTAGGGTTACCAGATGGTTCTTTTTCCTGGCCAATATTCTCAAATGTGGTATTTGTTTCAAATGTAGCTAGATTTGATAATTTTGGCCCTAAAATTACCATCTGGTAATTCTGATCGCGTCGCCCGAGAGAGTCGACAAAGGTAAGGAGCGTCTTCGTGATCCAGCTCATCCTTGACGGTTAATGGAAGCGAATCGGCCTAAAAATGTATCATGCGCCGTTTTAGAATGAAATACTTTGATTTTCCAACTTCAGATACAGAGATGTACTTTGATATGATTTTTTAACATGAGTGTTGTAGCTGCCGTAAATAGCAAGGCAGAATTTGGATACCTAGAAGTTTGACCATTAGCTTGCACTTGAACTCATATCTGTCGCTCACTGGGATATGAGTTTAGTAAAGAGCCGCCAGGTGTGTGACTAGTTCGTGTTACGTTGCAGCAATGGCTGATTTTCTGTGTCATTTCTTCTTGTAGCAATTCCTAATGAAGAACACGTAAAAAAGAAATGGTTGTCGTAGTTTTTTTGACATCGTCTTTGAAGAGTTGTAATGACTTCTGAACGTTCGAGTCCAACAACACGACCATCACGTTCATACCAGCGGTTGTTTCTACGAAATAAAATAATTCTCTTTCTAAGGACCATGAACCATTCTTTTTTGTGTGAATGTGTTCTCGATTTAGGTGTTGCGACCATGATTGATGATTTTATTCCTTGTTCCTAAATGTGCAAAGCGTTTCTGATGGTAATCGATGTGATTAGAATTTAAGCCGTAGGTGTTCATTGAACAGATGGCGTGCTGTGTGTGAACCATTAAATGAAATATTTTCCTTTCACTGCTCATCACATTTCTATCCAAAAGTTGGATTGTTATTTAATTCTACTCCGAGGGATTCTTCCAGCACTCATCGATTTCTGAAACCCTGTTTAAAAAATTTTGGAACTCATTGATTCATAATACGCTGTTTTAAAATAGCTTAGTCTCATCGAGTTGTAAAATCCTTTATGAAAGGAATACCCCTAGAGAGTGCGCCGAAGATGAATGTCGCACAGTGCAGCTTGGCTACTTCCGTCAGGAGTGCGTAGGCCTGAGTGGTGGTAAACATTTTGATTAGTGTCGGCCCTCGTCAGCGTACCCTGAGATATTTTGCGTTCCTCTATACTAACCCTAGCTTCACACCGTAACATTATCAATATATATTGCGGGAGTTCGGTGTGGTAATTCAGTATGCCTTATGTTTCATTCATTCTCTTTCTTCCCCGACCTCTCTTTCTTCCCCGATTAATTAACATTAACCAAAGAACGAATGTCTTCCTTTCAACTAATTTCACATTTCCTTTTCATCGAAATGCTTGAGCCTTCTTTTGTCTGCGTTGCGAGCTATGCCAGCAGAGATTCACCTAACTAATCTCTGAGTTCATATTTCATAGTTACATTTGCAGCGATTGAAATGTTACATTAATCGTTTCATAACTGCCCCAAGCATCACGGCTCAACCAGCCAATGTGAAAAATATATCTTTCTTTGTGTTCCGCGTCCGGTATGTTGAGCCCGTGCAAGGAAGAGGTGCTGAGGTCTGTTAGCTTCGAAGCATTCACTGACAAACCACATTATGGTCAATAACGCGTCGGCAGCTTCAATGGGATCTTAGTTTGTCTTTCTTCTCTCACCTCCAAGAATAACTGAAGTGCTAGCAAACCCATGTTACTACTACTCTACCTCCAATGAGCGTACTTGGTATAGCAGCCTGACGATCTCCTGCTCGATCATCGTGGTCTTTAATTATAATTCAACTTCGAAAAGCCTAGCCTTCACAGTATTGAAGCGTTTCAAATAGGCGAAGATGGTGCATCTCTATAATTCAACTCATGCCCTTCCCATAACTCGCTGGCGCTCGTAACTTGGTGAAGTGGAACGAGTCTGGCAATAACAAGCAACTTTCTGTTCACGGATCGGATGAAACTGGAAACGAATTATGGAGGTTGCTTGAACCAAATTGTCCCTTGAATATTTCAGCTTGTACAGTTTTTCGAGCTAAACCTGATTCCTTCGCTTGAGCATGCAAAAGATTTTAAACGTAATCAGAATAAAGATGCTTCTTTAAAACCATTGCCAAGGAAAAGTAAAGATCGTGAAGTCTTTCATCTACGGAACTCAAATTATTAAAGATTTGAACAAGATTTTTTATATTGGATCTGTCAATGCATTTTTGCCAAAACGCTTTCTCTTGCCAATTCAATTTGACATTAACTACAGCTTAACGAAATAGCACAACGGTATTATTTGCAGTTTTGTTTTTTGTTGGGCTCGTTCTCCACTTGTGATGTTTAACCTTGTGCTGAGGTTGCAGGCACCACCAGATTAGTGCTCCTTGCTCTGATGCCGCCTTGCGTACAGTGCGTCCACGATTCATCATTCTGTCCCTATACATCTTTGAACTGATAAACTTTAGAGTACTTTTCCAGCCATGGATTACTCCAGGAGAAAAATGTAAAATCATCGTAGCTAAGAATATCATGATTAAAACGTGCGCTTCGGATTGTAAAAAATCTATCGTCAATGCTCTGATCAAGAAAAAATCTTGGCGTTGAGAATTCATAAACTACTATATTTGAATAATGTGAAAATAAAACATTAACATTAAAAAATAATAACAAGAAAAAACATCAAATGTTGACAAACAATGGAAAGTTTACCGCCGAGTCGCATTCATTGATTGACGGACGGTTTATTAAAATGTGCATCAAATAAAAAATGTGGATATTAGACGAATGCAAAGCTAAATCTGGAATTCTGAAATTTTTGCTTTTAAAAACATGGTCTCTGTGTATTTAAATTTTGTTCTCTTACAGATGAATTGGATGGCTTGGTCAGGCTATTGCTTGTGTTATCTCCGCACTGGCGAAGAGTCTGCGTGCACATTTCAAAAACTGTCCCGTGTATAAATGAATGCGACTCGGCCGTGAAACTTTCCTCTGCCTCGTTAACATTTTTTATGTTTTTATTTAATTTTTTTTAAATACCAATGTTTTATTTTCAGTTTATTTTGAAGTAGTAGTTAGTTTTTGCATTCTCAACACCTCAATTGATTGCTTTTCAGAGCACTTCAGATGGATTTTTTTTTATATACATCGAATCGTTCATTTTTATCTAGATATTCTTCGCTACGCCATTTATTCTAAAAGTAAAATTTCATAGAAATTGGCCCTATTTCATCTAGGTCTTTACACATGCGCACACTAGCGACGATGTAACTTTATGTCGAAAAGTATTGTGTATTAAATTCATTGTGATTTTCTTGAGAGTTCTCGAAAAATTCTTGACAAGATGACAAAGCAAAATTTTCAACTGTATTCAACAAAGTAAATTTTTTATTTCGGGTGCTTTTTATAATAAAATATCATGGACCTTCTGGTGGTACAAAGTGCTTTTGCAGCCTCTGTGGTGTGTGTTTACCATGTAACTCAATGCTTTATTGTACCACATCCATCAGAGGGACTAAACTTCAGTGCTGAGCGTCGGACCTTGACAGCACCAACTTCATCTGCTTCGACCTCTTCTGTGCTGGCGTTGTCCACCCCGACATTTTCTTGCGAATCCCGAAGATTTTGTTAACGTTTTTCTATCCTTCGTCCCTTCCATGCAAAATGGGCCCACGGGCTCTATAAACGTGAAGCCGGAATCGTAATTTCCCTATTCATGATATGCTCGGAAGGTGTTGAAAATAAAACAAAGAAAAACGTGACCTGCGTAGCACCTTCTTGGTCATCGTTTGTGGACGCTCGTAGAGAAGTGATCGATGTGTACGCTACCTTCCTGTGTAAATATATCCCGTGATGGCGTATTGTCATACGACCTCGTATGGAACAATTTCCTGGTGAAATGTCGAAATTAGAGTGCTGACATTCACTCGTTCTCCCTCAACAAGAACTTGGTGCAAGACGTGGCGTCTAAATAAGCGAAGCTATACTTAGATTCCGTATAGTACTTGTGCATTTATATTTTGATGCAGTGTTTCATGACCTTACACTGAAAAAGATGTTTGCGTTTCTACGAAGACTTGATCTGTGTTATCAACTATATCAGCTATATACACTCAATGCTACATAGTGTTTATGAACTACACTGTTCAGGGCATGGGTTGTAACTTGAAACTGTGTAACTTGTGTCCTCCTCAGAAAGGTGTTCATGTGTCCTATGTATTGGTATACAGTGGCCTAATATTGTGACGTGTGGAACGCCTGTATTTTGCGTTTCCCCAAAATGCGATGCTGATGCGGCACTCCCTGTTGTACGGGTGTACTTTGTGGTCTTCATCTGAAACTAGGGGTGCATTCTAAGGGCATCCCTTAATGTTGATGTCGGAGTAGCGGATTGTCTTCTCTTGTAGCCTTCGTATGTCTAACCATCGGTGTGACGTTCTGTAAATTTCATGTAGTAATAAAGATAGGTGTGGGTTATTTAATATTAAGTTGTATTACATTTCTTGCTTTGCGAAGCGCTTCTCTAATTCTTAGCACGTCTCGCGGGGAATGAAGGTAATCTTCATTTTGGTTGCTTCTATTCTCCCATTAAAACGTAGTCCTTTATTCGTTATTCGTAAGTATCGACGGTCGTTCCAGAGTTTCCCTATGAACTCTCTTGCTGGCCAAAAAGTTTCAAATTATTCATTTTGTGAATAAAATTTTGACCAGAAAAATATTCAACTACCAACCGTGACCTAAAGGCTTTCAGTAATCCACATCCTTTAGTTAAAAAATTCAATACGTTCCCAATTTTAGTGCCGCCTGTGTGCAGTGCTATCGTTCCAGCCAACTAAAGGTCCAATAATGAATGATAGTTTGAATAACTTATTTTATAATATGCCGAGCCTTAAACGGAGTGATTTTTGGAGGAATCCAAATAGAAACGTGGAATGGATTTTTTTAAAATCTTTCTTTCTATGAAGTGTTGCTTGCTTATCAATTCACTTAGCGTCAGTAAAAGTACTTTTTTTAGAAGAGCATTCATTTGCAGTTTGCTAGTTCCCAAGTAGTTAATCACTGCAAAGTTACTTTAAAATTCATGGTCTCCTTGGCAACTGCACTTATGATTCAAATTGATTTTGTTATGGAATTCTGCGTGAAATTTTAGGATTCCTCTAACCAGAATATGCCCAAGGTATGCCTTCCAATTCGTTTTCCCTACGCCTTGTGCGAGTGTCTAATTGCCACGTCTGAATGCTATCCGACAAAATTGGGCCTCGTAGAATTTTCTGGCTTGCTCTGAGTTTGAACATACGTACAGGTCAAACGCTACGCTAATGTCCCGAGAAATTTGTTATTTCACGCAGTAATTTGTTGTCTCGGGCATTCTTGAAAGTTCGTGTCCAGACATACTGCCCTTGTATATTTTGAAGAGAAGCATATCTATAATAATATAAGTTAAAGCAGTGACAGCGAGAAAGATGGTGGCGCAACTGGGAAATGTAAAGTTCGCCTCTTCTCTTTCACTATTTTTTGTTACTTATTTTTTTTTTGCACAGCTCTCAATTATTACCTGCTTGACAAACCCCACCATCGATCAATAAACTTTCGTTGTCGCTAATTCCTTTGTTCTTTTGAATCCTAAACGGTAGCGTTAAGCTCCGCGATATGTCATGAATGGTTCTCAATCGCCGGTGCAGAGTCAGTGGGTTGAAATAATACTAGGTCTGGTCTAATTAGTACTCTTAAAACGGCACACAGTTGTGGACTGGCGCACAGAAGTGCAGACTTACATACTGCTTCTTTGACGCGTGTGCGAATTGGCGCACAGATTCATGGACTCTTCCGTTGATTTAAGGACGCGTACAGGTTTGGAGACTGGTGCTCAGAAATTAAAAGTTCCGAATTGCCCGTAGATTTATACGCTGGTCCGTGTGTTCATGGGTTTATTTGGGAGCTTCGTGACTTTATGCACAGATTTGCAGACGGATCAACAGACTAGATGACTTGCGCGTAAAACTTTTCGACTGATTTCCGTAAATGTGTAATATGAACGGGTGCAGACTTGTGGGCTGGTGTTGAATTGTGGACTGATAAGATTAGACTGGTACAAACTGCGGAATGGCTTGGATTGTGGGGGATGGTGTGGACTGTAGGATGGTGCGGACTGTGGGGCTGGTGCCGGCTGTGGGCTGGTGCCGGCTGTGGGCTGGTGCCGGCTGTGGACTGGTGCCGGCTGTGGGCTGGTGCCGGCTGTGGACTGGTGCCGGCTGTGGGCTGGTGCTGGCTGTGGACTGGTGCGGACTGTGGGCTGGTGCGGACTGTGGGCTGGTGCGGACTGTGGGCTGATGCCAGCTGTGGGCTGATGCCGGCTGTGGGTTGATGCCGGCTGTGGGCTGATGCCGGCTGTGGGCTGATGCCGGCTGTGGGCTGATGCCGGCTGTGGGCTGATGCCGGCTGTGGGCTGATGCCGGCTGTGGGCTGATGCCGGCTGTGGGCTGATGCCGGCTGTGGGCTGATGTCGGCTGTGGGCTGATGTCGGCTGTGGACTGGTACGAGCTGTGGACTGGTACGAGCTGTGGGCTGGTACGAGCTGTGGACTGGTACGAGCTGTGGACTTTGAACTGGTACAAATGGAAGGCCTTCCTGACGTTGCTTTGGACGGAATGAGGTGTTTCGTTGCGGGAAAAACTTGCGACCCATCGATGGGTCGCTAGAAAAAATTTGAGTCTATTAAAACTAATGATTTTTAATGGATTCAGGTAATGTTTGATATATATAAACGGCTATCAACTTTTGATAGTGGTATCGTAAGCAACGCGTTAAGCGTATCTTGGGGTCTTTCTCTCCTCAAAAATGTATAGTATTCCGGAGCTACGCTCACGACGAGTGTGCTGAACTGAACAGGAGCGCATATCCTTGTCAGTGTACGTTGGAGAATTCGCCCTTCTTGGTGATAACTTCAGCTACAGGTTGAAGGTTAGGTAGGCCTTTTGTTGAACCAAAATAGCTTCTTTATTTTGTTACGGAACATGTTTATTGGGGTTTAGCATAGCCCAGTACTTTTCCGACTGCCATCTTGCTTTATAAACTTACTGTCTTGCTGTTTCTGTGTGCAGGGTGCGGGGAAACCTTTTTTGCTTAGATTCCCTGTTCCCTTGATTTTGTAGTACGTGTTACAGATCACCAACACTTGATACAGTAGGCTGTTGTTGTTAGGCAGTCTTTACCTTTCGTTCATTGCTACTCGTGTTGGGAGGCCGGTCTGCCCTACAACCGATCACCCGCACGAATGTCTTCGTCACCTTTTCTTCATATCACCTATCCGTCTCTATGAGATGCTGACGTCTTCATTTACCAGCCCCCTTGCAAAGAAACAACTATTGTCCACATGAAATTAGCGCCCCCAAGGGAAAGATGCGAGTGTCCGTGCTGAGTGTTGGCCAGGCCTTCCTTTCGATGAAATCTATGGGAATTAGCGCTCCCAGGGGGGCAATGTGAGGGCCCGAGCTAAAGGTTAGGTAGGCTTTCTTTGTGTTAAAATAACATAGGTTTTTGTTTTGTTATGGACCAACTTTTTTTCGGTTCACTGCTGTCCTGTTTTTTCAACACCTACTATTTTCTTCTTCAACTTTGATCTTGTGTCATGAACTTCTTTCTCACTTACTGTTTCTGTGCCCTTTCTGCATAGATTCCACGTTCCCTTAACTCCATACTTAATGGTGCCTTCTTCCTTCCTCTCTTTGGATCTCATTTGTTGAGGATAGGGAGGCTTAAACTAACTAATAATCTAATCCTTTCGATGAAACAAAACAAGTTTTTTGTTTTGTTGTGGAGCATTTTTTCGTTCCACTTTCTTCAACCCGTTTCTCATTACCTAATTTCTACGACGTTTACATTGTTTCATGAAATTTCTTCCTAACTTTCTGTTTCTATGATCTTTTACCTGAGCGGGCCTTATGATCAAATTCCCCTAACCCTCATGTTAAACATTGCTTCCTCCTTCCTCTCTTTGGAACGCCATCGTTTTGTTTAGAGATGCCTTAACTAACTGGCCTAATCCGATATTTTGACAGTTGAGAGACTCAAATTTGCGCCCATGTGACACGTGCCCCACAAAAATGAAAATTTCCTAGTTGCTCTATGATTATTGTCTAACGGAGCATATATGAAGGTTAAACAGGGAATAATAAAATAATGCTGGTGGAAGGGTACGGAGGTGTAGATTAGTGCTGGTATGTGGAGTTTTGTAGACTTGTACACTAGGCTGGAATTCAGACGTGTGGACTGGTACGCTGTGTGTGAACTGCTGTATAGACGGTATGAAGTGTTGTGTGGACTGGTGCGGATACGGGTGGACTGGTGTGCAGATGTGCGGACTGGTGCGCTGTGTGTGAACTGCTGCATAGACGGTATGAAGTGTTGTGTGGACTGGTGCGTATACGTGTGAACTGGTGTGTAGATGTGTAGGCTGGTGTGCAGACGTATGGGCTGGTGTGCAGACGCGTGGACTGGTGTGCAGACGCGTGGACTGGTGTGCAGACGCGTGGACTGGTGTGCAGACGCGTGGACTGGTGTGCAGACGTGTGGACTGGTGTGCAGACATGTGGACTGGTGTGTAGACGCGTGGACTGGTTTGCAGGCTCGAGATCCGCAGACTCACTGCCCTCCTCTTATCTCTATTATACATAGATGTGCACTTAGTTGCTTGGCTCCCCTGGGAAATACAACCACTGTATCTGTGGGAGTTAGCGCTGTCAAGAGGAGAATGCGATTTCTTGAGCTGAAGATTAGGCAGGCTTTGTGTTGAACCGAAAGGTTTTTTATTTTGTTACGGAACATCATGTCCAGTGCTTTTTTTATCGCTCAGTACTTTTTCAACTGTCTTCTTGCTTTATAAACTTACTCTCTTGCTGTTTCTATGTGCAGGGTTCGGGGAAACCTTTTCTGCTTAGATTCCCTGTTCCCTTAATTCTCTAGTAAATGGTGCTTTCATCCTTCCTCGCCCGTGAACACCTAAGTGTGCAGAGTGTTCAACTGCTTCTCAGAGTTGTGGTTAGAGACGCTTGATCTAGTCAGATACTGGGCACATCTGCCCTGCTCCTCCTCGACTCAGTGATGTATTATGGAGCATTGTTCGGCCGCTATTCCGTGCTCTTGACGCGTTGACTGCGATGGGTTTAACTGAAGTTCAATATTCAACTTAAATTCGAAGTCAATAGTGATTAGTAAATGTATAAATACCAAAAATTAGCTGGGTTCATTAAATCCCATTAATTTCAAAAAGATTGTTATAATTTTTCAAACGATCCATTGATGGGTCGCTCCGCAGCAGGAAAACCTAAGCACGACATACCGGTGGGTCTATCGCAAGCAACGTGTGAAGGAACATTGGACCGAGCCTTATTCCTAGACCTAGAGTTAGGTGTTATGTAGTGTAGGAGCCTAATGGGGTCACAAAGATGCCGCTGAGTGTCTCGTGTAAAAGTTGGGCGCGGTGCGCTGCAGTGTTCTGCATTGATCGTGCCTTCATTGACTAAACGGCAATGGCCCATCTGCTCTTACTGATGCAAGTCACTGTCATCTTCAATAAAGCTCGTTTGCTTATTAAGTAGTGCCGGGGCGGAGATGTCAAAACCCGTTTTATAAAGATGGACTTCGCGTAGCAGCGCATCGAGTTGTTCTGTGGTGTACTTGACAACGTACATGACATAAAATAACTTTCCCATTCGTTTTAGTATATCTGTGCAGAATTTAGGAAATCATGACAGTTTACAGTTGAAGTTTCTACTGAGGAGCAGCTAAATGAGTCATGCAACCGTCTCTGAAGTATTTTGAGTATATTGATGGAATTTTTTTTCTACTTTGCCATGGGCGCCTTTCTTTTTGCCTCCTGACGGGGACTTCAGTTCCCATATGGCTAGTGCTTCCAGTTTAGGTAAATTTACAAAATTTCAAGGTGATTCAACTAGTAGGGAAATAATTTGAACTAAATGACTAAATTAGGGCAATTAAAAGTATTCCTGCAACTACGTTTTTAGACATTCCAGAAGTTTGACACGTGCAATTTGATATTGATATCCACTCTGTGTAAGCTTCATGTAATACATTTAATACCTTTTTTATTTAACTTGAGCAAGTTTTTCATACGTACATGTATTTACCGATAAAATTAAACATAAGCAAAATTGGAATTTTTTCTTAGGATTTTTCGACCTTTTTTTTTTGGCGTCGAAGCATACATTTTTAAAGCATAATTTTTTCAATTCGAAAAGGAAGTGAGCACATGCTTGTACAGAAAAAAACATCCTGAGGCAATTTTGCTGATATTTCAGAGTAATGACTGCAATCATCTTAAAAAAAATTCCCTTAACTATTTGAGTGTTGGGAAGCAAAGGGTTAAACGTGGGTCGACACTACTTTTTGAACTTTATGTTCTTGGCACTCCTGTGGGGCAATCAAATGACAAGCATGTCACGAGATAGTGACTACTATTCCTAAACTTAATTATAGCTAATGAAACGAAAATTTATCGACCCAAATATACTTCGGTCTGTCGTCCATTTTTGCATGAGGAGCTTTTACTGTGGGAAGTTTAAATAGATTCACTTCCTGCTTTAAATGTTGAAGTTTAAAGAAAAAATCCCTCGTTTTCGCCGCTACGAATTCCAGTTACGACAGTCTTCACTGTCACTTCAAAGTTTAGCATTCTTGTATAGTGCCAAATGGTAAACAAAAATGTAATGAAATTTTAAAGCCCATTGTAGCCGCGTGGAGGTACCATTCAGCAGAGGTGGTTAGTCAGCTGATCGACATTGTGTGATGTAGGAATCTAAGGACGGATGTGTGTCAGAAATTTTGTGGGCCGGAGTAAGTAGGAGGGTGTGATCATCTAGAGGAGGGGCTCGGAAATCATTTTTTACGTCGGTGGCAAGAGGAGGTACCTAGAACAGTCATTCTCAATCTTTCCTCCATCATTGACCCCTTCGGCTTTATGCATTTCTCCATTTACCTTCTACTCCCATCAAACGTTTTCTTAATAGAAAATTCTGAAGTTGTTTTACAAAAAAATAATGAACAGAAACACCTAAAGCATTATCTTTAATTATTTAACCCCGACTATACAAATTTTTACTCCCTAGGGATAAATTCACCCCTGGTTGAGAACCCCTGAAATGGAACGTGCTATTTTCCGAGACCGCCAGTACTCGTCTTTGCTTTCAGAGTTTACCCTGAGAAGCGAGGAGGGCTTCTTCATTGTTTTGTCCGTTGCGGTGCCTAATGCGTTGCGCAATGGAAGACCATGATCGTTTCTGTTGTTATAGCTTTGTGTATAGAGTAAATTAATGTTTTGTCAACAAAGCAAGCGATGAAGTCCTTGCGGGTTCCTTCGGTGACGCATTTTATTTTAATTCATCTCCCCCTCAGGGGGATACAACCATTACATCTATGAAAATTAGCACTCCCAGGGGGAAAATGTGAGGGCCCGAGCTCAGAGTTAGGTAGGCCTTCTTTTTGTTGAAATAAAATATTTTTGTTACGTTAAGGACCATCTTCTATTTGGTTCATTGCTGTCCTGTTTTTCAACACCTACTACTTTCTTCTTCAACTTTGATCTTGTTTCATGAACTTCTTTTTTTCTGTTTCTATGCCCTTTCTGCATATATTTTACGTTCCCTTAACTCCATACTAAATGGTGCCTTCTATCTTCCTCTCTTTGGATCGCATTTGTTGCGGATAGGGAGGCTTAAACTAAAAATCTAATCTTAAATTCATCTCTATAGTTACTACCTCTCGTGTTATTAAGCATTTGATTGCATTCGAGAAGTGCCAATTCAAGTAATAAATGACCTGGCGATATCAAAAAGAACCGAAAATATTTAAAACGACCGTGTTATTTTTTTAAAAGAATTTATTGAAATTCAAACTTTCCTTCAGAATTTGTCATGTTTGTCGACAAACCGCCAAAAAATACTCGTTTATGTCCACAATTGTAAGTAAATATTTTCTCATGGATGTAAGTGCGATAAAACTTACCAGGGACAGCAAACATTTAGGCATACAATTATTGTATGTTGTCATCGCTACAATGGTTGTACAGAAATTCCCTTTGTGTCCTTTCCGTAGAGCGTCGGCCCAGGCTTTGCCAGCCTGCTAAACATGGCCCCGAGTGGCGGTGACCGCGCAAATAATTTAATTTCATTATCTCCGCACGCTCTTGTATGCTGGTTGTGGCCCAAATTGTTTGCTATTTTTGAAAAAAATAATTCGCTGGTCGTGTAGAATTTTTCGGGAATTCTACAGTGATCCGAAATTTCTATCATTGCTACATTACGTTGTTATTGGGTTTGGGTAATGAGATCTTCGTATTCAGGCACTCAGCTGTTGCAAATGTTATTCAGGGCTTTTTCCATCTCAATGTTGAACGTGACTCGCATGAAACATTTCGGAAATATGGTTTGGGCGTACCGCAGTGTTCGAAATGTCTGGTATTCGAACACCGCAGTGTAGTGATCGAATACCGCTCCCTTTGGAGTGATTAAATGATGTATCCATGGAACTAAGAGTGAATAGCTCTCCCAGGAGGTACAGGATAAGCAGTTTAGGTTAGTTTGGTTTGTCCCATCAGGAGGCATAAGGTAGGGACTGGGTTTAAATCTATCCTACGCTGTGGAGACTAGCCTCTGCAGGGGAGATAGTGTAGGTTACCGCAGCCTATACATAGGCCTTCGGGATTTATATCTTTCGTGCCAGTATTACTTTTCTCCGTTTTTATGCATTATTTGTTGATTCTTCTTTATCTTTTCTTCCTCTTCATTCCTAACATGCGGGTTTTAGACGCAGGGTATACTGTGTAGTGTGAGAACACAACTTGTGCATAGTCTCCGTTTTCTACAATCCCGACTAAATAGTCTCTTCTCTTCAGTCTCTTTAGATCGCCTTTGATGAGGCTGGGGAGCATCAAACTCACTAACAATTATACGGAAATTAGCACTCCGGGGGAAGATGTGAGATCCCGAGCTGAAAGTCAGGCAGGCTTCATTTTGTTTAGAAGGAATATGCTTTTGGTTTTGTTACGGACCATCCATTTTCGATTCAGTGGTGTCTTTTTCTGAACCTATTACTTTCTTCTTTACCTTGTATCTTGTTTAATAAACTTCTTTTCAATCTTGATGTTTGTATGCGCACGGTTTGGGGACACACCTTGTGCATAGATTCACCGTTCCTTTAATTTTATGTTAAATGAGGGTGTCCTCGTTCTACTCTCTGAAAACCCCTTTGTTGTGTTTGGAGAAGCGCATACTAGTTTCAAATCTAATATACCTTGTTGGTATTCTTAATAGGTCTATTTGGCAACGCTTGCTACCGATGGGCTGTCTCCATAATAGGGTGACTGAGCTCCGAAATCTGTCAATGAACGTTTTGACCGCAACGTGCGCCACCGGGGGCCACGGAGAGAATTCTCATCATGCTGCTGACCAACTAGTAGTCACAAACTCAATTTTAATAAATACTTAATTAAAGTTAAATATAGACATGATCCAGTTCATATTTGCTACTTTCAAAATTACTTACTAGAGCTGTCTTTAAATTTGAGTTGAATATCGACCTTCAGTTTAACCAATTGTGGTCTCAGTGAGAACGCTTGTGAGAGAAGTCAGGTGCAAGTTCTATCTTACTATTAGCGAGGTACTAGTAGCGTGACATACACATGTCATATCCCCTTCCTCATGCGATTGTCCGATTCATCTTTTTTCAATTCTTACTTTCGTTAACTTTTTCCCATCACTGGAAGGTGCGTTCCGTACGTGTTTGGATGTAGCGGGCTGTGCCTGTTAAAACTGCCGTAAAACTTGCGCATGTGCTTATCCTGGTAAATTCTTGTCTGGTCACTATGAGCCGTTTTTTGTTGTAGAGCAGTGGGTAAATCTTAACGTAATATGTTCGTGGAATTCTCTCTATAAATCTTGAATTCTAAATTCGCTATTTGACAGTTGGAAGCGGCTTTGGTATGAATTGTTATTAATTTTCACTACCTCAGTTGATTTATGAGCTACTTTTACATAGATTATAATCGTGCGTGTTGTAGTCTAACGTCACGAAGTATGTTAACGTCCCTGTTGCAATGGCGGTCAGGATTTCAGGCATAACTTTTTTGGTCCGGATTTTGAGTTCCTCCCCAATTTTGTGTGCGAACTGACGGGGCTGTATGTCGCACGCAAAACGTAGCTAAACCTCGTCCCCACAGTGGAGGAATAACCTTAAAACACAGAAGTTACCACTCGATCATACCTGTCGGTATATGCGTTTTTGGGATTTTTAATTTTAAAATCATACCAGCCATCATCGCATAGTGTGTTGCATTTAACGAGTTGAAGCTCGAATTGGAACACTGGCCCAAACTCTGTAACTGAAAATAACTAGAAACCTTTGGTGTGTATATTGTACATATGTACAGCCGCCGCACCGGCATGTCTTGAAGATAGCAAAATAGATAATCAAATCGCGATGAAAGATAGACTCGTGAGCGCAGTCGTTGACTTGGCAACAAGTTCTGGGCTAGAGGGAGGAAGCGTTCAATACTCCAGAATAGGTTTCTCTCTCGCGCATTGTATATATTCCTATTCTGGGCCTCGGTAGAACAGGCTTCTTTCTAAAATCTTCACGTATCATTGGCACCCTGAGGTACAATGGTACGGGGGTTATTCTTATGCGTAAGAAATTTGGCTAGTTTTCAAATTTAGATCTAAGTTTTTGTCGCCGTATTCCATCATTATGCTTTGAAAATGATCGTCCATGCTTTGCATTGTTTGCTGTTCATATATATATAAATAAAATGTGCAAATATCTTCATTATATAGCGACTCTTTCCGAGTTGGAAGGGTGGGGTGGGGGGATTTGTTCTTTGATGTAAATTATTAAAAATGCTTCGTTCGTGTTGTGTACCTGTTGTTGTTTCTTCAAGTGTAGGTTTTCCCCCCAGAAGCTGCGGCGTCTCGTTAAATCATTTTTATGGAAGTTTTAATATTAAAACTATTCCCTTGGTTACGTAATGCCTTATCTGTATTGTCATTTCTATCTCATTCCTTGCTATTGAACTGTGATCATTTTAACTCTTCAATCGTTGGAAATTTACCGTCTGAAAAATCCACGTAAAATACGTCATGAAAGATTTTCCCGTCTTGAAGATCGAAAGAAAATCACCGCATATGATTACCAAAACTGATCATAACTGATTGTGCACAGCAAGTACCCCATCTCCAAAATAATCGCTCAGCATGTTGTGGGTTGTATAGTTAGCGCAAGTCCGCCATGTGTTATTCTTTTCGTGCCTCCGAGACAGACACGGACGAGTTTGAAGAAGAGCCGCAGAATTGGCCCGTAGACTTCAGTTTGCCTGGTTGACTTTGGTCGCGTACATAATCACCTAGAATCGCGTCAGTAAGGGGGGACTTTTTTTAGTTCGTGCCACAAAAAATCTCTACCGTTAAATTTTCCCACGTGCGAACGTCTATTGTTTTGAGAACATATTAAGTAGTTTATGTATTCGTACAACTTTTGTATAATTTGAAAAATAAATTTGGAGTGGACTTGTTTCATGTACGGGAAACGAGACACTGGCGCGCTTTTTTCTCCATCTGTGCCGAACTTGATGTGGTCTAACTTGGTGCAGTCACCTGTAGTGAAATACCGGCCTTGGTTGTGACGGATCTCATCTCTGACCTTCAGCGCATTTCGCTCAAGTAACACCCAAATGTAAACCAAACAGACCGCAATTACGGTATTTTTCTACTGCGCCCATGCTAGTGTTTAGCTGAAAATGAACCATGTAACCCATAGTTTGTTTTCTATTGTGCAAGAATGCCAGAAGCTATTGACCTGTTACTGCTTTCAAGATACTCTATGTATATAGTATTGTAAAATTTGACCGCGTATTACATGCGATCTAGACGTTAATTGTGTACACTCTAGATACAAACCTATATTAATTTTATTTTTGTCAGAGTACTTTGTTTCCTCACTTCAGAATTGAGACCAACAGGTTTCCGCGCACTAATGCGTCCAAGAGACCTGCGGACTTACTAATTTATGTACAGGACTTTCAATTGTGCGAAGGTCGACAAGATCGTGTTGTTTTCGTGTAGTATTGTCTGTTTTGTGTTCTATGTTTTTCTTTTGAATATTATGAATAAAGGCATGAGCAAGACCTTTGTATCGTTATCCTTCTCATATCCATCGAAGGATAATTTCAACTTGTCAAATTTGGCATGTTTCTTATTGCTTTGACTATTCAGGGCGATACTACAACCTATGTATCTGTGGGAATTAGCTCTCACAGAGAGAATATGTGAGGTCCCGAGCTACAGGTTAGGTGGGAATTAGCACTCCCAGGGGAAAAATGTGAGGGCCCGAGGTGAGAGTTAGGTAGGCCTTCTTTTTGTTGAAATAAAAGGATTTTGTTATGTTAAGGACCATCTCTTTTTTCGGTTCACTGTTGTCCTGTTCTTCAGCACCTAAAACTTTCTTCTTCAACTTATGATCTTGTTCCATAATCTTCTTTCTCAATTTACTGTTTCTATGCCCTTTCTGCATATATCCTGCGTAACCATAACTCCGTGCTAAATGGTTCCTTCCTCTCTTTCGATCGCCTTTGTGGCGGATAGGGAGGCTTAAACTGACTAATAATCTAATCTTAGTTTGAAAGACCATCTATTTTTGGTTCACTGCTGTCCTGTTATTCAGCATCTACTATTTCTTCAACTTTTATCTTGTTTCATGAACTTCTTTCTCAACGTACTGCTTCTATGCATCTTGTGCATTCACACTAAATAGTGATTTCCTCTCATGGGAGCGCCTTTGTTCCGATTAGGGAGGCTTAAACTAACATCTAATCTAATCGCTTTGAAAATATAAAGGTGATTTTAGGTTAATTTTGAGATAAATGTGATTTCATTCTTGATGCAAGAGGCTAATGTCCACTGGTAGTTATAATTATATGTATTACGTTTGATTAGTCACACGGTTCATGTCCATTATTTGAGTCGACAGCATAACTGTTATACCAATAGCAACGTCTCAAATTTTCCCGCCCATTCATGGCATACACTCGTGCTTTACGAGACGCCGGCTTCATCGTCCAGTTTCGCGATCCGTCATTACTTAAACAATTGTCCCTGTGAATGCCAGCGAATTTACCTGTGAAGTTTCTGTAGTTATATTTCTTCCCACCGAGTGTAGAACTTTGTGTTACAGAATACTGGAAATAATTTTTATCGCTACCAATCTACTGAGATTGCTCTGTACATAACCTGAAATTTCTGATCACGAGGCATTAATACTATCAGGAATAGATGCTGATGCCATCTCAACTGTACGGTATTCCTTACCTGCTTTTGGCATGAAAAACATTTCTTCCATTAGGATTGATCCTCTAGGAGACTCAATAATTGTATCTATGAAAATTGAAGCTCTCAGGGGAAAATTTCTGGAGCGGAAAGTTGGGTAGGCCTTCCTCTTGTTGAATTGAAATAGATTTTTTTGTTACAGACCGTGTTTTTTCTTTTCACCAGACCTTTTTTCAGTATCTATTACTTTCTCCTTCAGCTATGCGTAATGAATTCGTTGTTTAAACACATTTCGTCCATACATTCTCCATTCCTCAAATTCAGTACAAATTGGTGTCTTCTTTCTTCTCTTGGGAACTCTTACGTATCTCGGTAGGCTCGAACTAACAACGCATGAACACGAGACCATCAGATCTAAGCCCAGTAGGTAATATGGGGATGGGCATGAAATTTTAACACCATGAAGAGGAACATTACCTGTAGAAAAGCTCAACTTGTCAATTCGAAATGGACTATATTGGATTCAAATACTGAAGGTGGACGGTATCTGATTCGAATACTTGAAATAAACAGTTTTCGATGAGAGTAGAAAGATGGACGGTATTCGATGTGAGTAAAAAATAGACGGTATTCGATGAGGATCCTAAAAATAGACGGTATTCGATGAGAGTACCCCTGAGTTGGATATAACTACTGTATTTGTGGGAATTGCACTCCCATTGGAAAAATGCGAGGTCCTGAGCTGAGAGTTAGGTAGGCCTTATTTATGTTGAAATAATTTTTTCTGTTTTGTTAAGGATCATCTTTTTTCGGTTCACTGCTGTCCTCTTTTTTAGCACCTCTGACTTTCAACTTTTATCTCGTTCCAAAACCTTCCTTCTTATCTTACTGTTTTTATGCGCATGGGATTTTTTGGGGGAACCCCCACGTTTTTTTAACTCCATACCAAATGCTGCCTTTATCCTTCCTCTTTTTGAACATCTTTGTTGTTGTAAAGGAGGCTAAAACTTTTATTATCAATCAGTCGATGAGAGTACTAAAATTAGACGGGATTCGATGACTGTACTGAACATAAACGGTATTCGCATTTGATTACTAAAAATAAACGGTGTTCGATTCGAGTATTGAAGATGAATTGTACCTTAAACAGGAATACAATTATTTCATTTATAGAAGTTAGCTAAAAATTGTGAGATCGCGAGCTGCAGGTTAAGTTGGTTTTCTTTTTATTGAAATAAAAGTTTATTCTGTTACGGACCACCTTTTTTCGGATCACTGCTGTCCGGTTTTTCAGTACCTACTACTTCATTCTTCAACTTTCATTTTGTTTTATAAACATACTTTCTAATTTATTGATACTATGCGTAAGGTATCTCACGTGGGAAATTGTGCGTAGATTCCCCGTTCCCTGCACCCCTTCTAAAGGGTCCCTTCATCCTTCCTCTCTTCGGGACACTTTGCAGTTGTAGTTGGAAGGCTTGAACTAACTTATCTAATTTAATTTGCAAATGAACTGTACTGGGAGTGAATTGTGTTCGATTCGAGCTTCTAAATTAAACCGTGTTCGATTCGAGTGCTGAAATGAAACGATATTAGGTTCGAGTGTTGAAAATAAATGTCATTTGATTGATAGTCGCAAATTTTTGTTGTAATCAATGCTGTTGGTGGTGATGGATTACATTGTGGTTCTGAATCGCTTTTATTTTCTTAGTTGTTTAAGATGATCTTCTGAAGTGTACAGCCATTCCTGGCAGTGATGTCTCGAAGTGAGGATGTGGGTCAAATCACTCAGAACATGCGTGATGTAACCGTTGTGTAGAGGAATAGCTATTTTTTATCGTGCGCAACATCAGAGTTTGATGTAAGAATAAAGGAAATTCACTGCGTGGAAAACTTGTAAAATGCCCAATCTCGTGCGCAGGTGCGCGCAGGAGAGCATACGCTATCTCACGTAACTAGCAGGGTTTCCGTACGCTTCCTGCGCTGTAAATAATTTATATAAATATAAATTGTGTCAGCCAAAAGGGACTTCACGCTCCCCAGAGGTGTTTTCCCCAGCAGATGTGCCCATTGCGGGAAGTTTATTGCCAAGCGTGTGCCGCCTGTGCATTGCGTGGCGCGACCTGGTTACTGGCTGCAGCTGATGCTCCGTCTTGTGTGTACTGTCTGCATTTACCCTTCTGCTCTCCTCGTGGTATTGTCCCTATCTTCTTGGTTTCGTTCTTTTCTAATTTGGTTCATTTTCATTTCTGTATCTTTTCCTTGTAATTTTTCTTCACTTTCGTTTTTTTCCTCGTTTTTATTTCATTTTCTCCTGGTGGTCCTTTCTTTAAATTTTCTTTCTTTTACATTTTCTTTGCGTTTTAATAATTTTTGGTCTCCCTCTGTGAGATTCGTTCTTCTTTGGTTTCATTTCTTATTCCTTCTCCCTTGTTGGTTGGTTTTTCTACTTCCGTTCTTCCAATTTCGTTAGTTCATTTTCTTCTAAAGTTTTCTTGTAGATATTTAGGAACGCAGACGCGAGAGGAAGCCTCGCTGCTTCCTTCACAACAGGCCGCGGCTCTCAACGTATTAACAAGTGTAACGATTATGACATCCTTGCCTGGAGGCGGGTCGACATTTCCCAACTTAACATCTTGTCAAATATCTGATGTCGGTAGTCTGGTGTGAATGAGCTGAAGGAGTGTATTCATTTAATGTTATACTAAACTACGTCTTTTATCCTCATTGGTATTGGAGCAGCTTGGTACCTCTCGTTAGCTTGACAAGTGGTATTTCATTTGAAAGTCGTTTCATTTTCACTCCAACATGTGGAACGGTACGTAAAGTTTACATGTAGCATTTCACGTTGAGTTGACATGTTATCCGATTGACAGGGCGACTCTGCCAGCCACCGCTGCGTGACGCGGCTGCTGGCAGCTGTTGACAGAGCAGCGAGTGTGACAGGACTGGCAGAACGCTGGCAGCGGGATGGCTGGCACTACCAGGACATGCCTGTCATCGCTCCTGGCAACTCAGGTAACCGCATACTGGTGTCTAGTTACTGGCAACTCAGGTAACTACTTACTGGTGCCTAGTTACTGGCAACTCAGGTAACTACTTACTGGTGCCTAGTTACTGGCGACTCAGGTAACTGCTTACTGGTGCCTAGTTACTGGCACCAGTAACTAGGCTAGTACAGAATCATTAAAGCTCTCAAGGGCTGCAAATTTTACGAACGATTTTTCTAAAATCGCGGCGTATCTGCGTTGACGAGTGGATGAGGTAAACTTCGCCTGCCAGTGGGAATTATTTTCTATTTGACATTTTTTTTAATGCAGATTAATGTATTTCTCACAATTTAATTTTTTTACAATTTTTTCTAATTTTTACTCATCCATTTTTTTTTGCTTTTCAATCAATATTAAACTTTCAAGTTGTTAAACATAATCGAGATATTCGTTTAACCCTTTTCTTTTAAGTATATTCAGACCAATTCCAAAGTGTCAAATTTCTCCATTTGATTTGAATCGGTCATTGGTGAACTTCTTGATACAACGATCTGTGAAACGACAATTGATCCTAATGAATTTGAAAAGTATTTTTTCGGCCAAATTATAATTAGCATTCATATAAATACTTTCATAGACTATGGCAGTTATAGTTACACCTCACCACAATACGTTTCTCTTTGAAATTTTTTGACAATGGCAACATAAATTATTTGATACGTTTTGTCCACCACGTGTTATTGCCGGTTACTTATTTTTTATTTGTCCCATGGTCTCTTAAACTTGGGTTGAATTGTACGCAACGCAGATATCACGTGTGCTTGCATGCATCACTTCTGCTTGCTTGATTCGAAGCTTGACTTGTTGCTCAAACACGCGACATGCTACGCCATCATCGTTTCCGACGGTTCCGCTGAAACTCTTAATTCTTATAAAACTTTTTATGTTTATCCTCGCTCCTCTTATCGAAGGGTCCATCATTGTTTCAGCCGATATGGATCTTCTTTTCCTTAAATTTGGCTTTTCAGCTAAGCCGCTGAGAACTTTTCTGAGGAATACAACCATTGTCTCTATTAAAATTAGTGCTCTCAGGGAATAGAATGTGAGATCTCGATCATAGTTATGTAGGCCTTCTCTTTGTTGAAACAAAATATTTTTTGTTTAGGTAGTGACCTTTTCTCGGTTCACTTCGGACATTTTTTCAGCACCGTTAACTTTCTTCTTTAATTTGTATCTAGTTTCCTAGCCTTCCTTTTTAGATTACTGCATCTATGCGCAGGGTATCTTATGCGGGAACACACCTTGTGCACTGATTCCGCGTTCCCTTAACGCTGTCCTAAATGGTGCCTTCATCCTTCCTCTTTTTAGAACGCCTTTGTTGCGCTTAGGCTGTGGAAAACTGACGTTTATTCTAATCTAAGCTACTGAAAATCGGATTGTTCACGAGTACCATCGCTTCGGATAATATTCTAATTCTGTTCTCAGTATGGATTGTTAAACAAATTTTGTTTCAGCTGTATTTTTCTTACGCAATGCTTAAAACATGTTGACTTCCCGGTTTGTAAAATGAACAACACTTGAAAAAATTTAGTTTGTAAAATGAATATTACTTAAGTGAGAGCGAATGTGTGGGTGCCAACGACACAGTGTTCTCCTCTCAGCTTAAACAATAAACATGCGCTCCGCATCTTTTTCCATGTTGTCTTCTTGAAGTCCCATGTTATACGAGTTGATTGCAATTTTATCCGATGTTTTATCGCTCGTTCAAATGTATAAAAATTCTTATTGGCACCAATTACTAAACTGTCGCCAAAATAGCTGCATGAATGTCTTCGTTTAACAATATTCTTCCTCATTTGTTACGAGTGTATTTCCGTGTGGCAGACCCGAGCGACGGCACAGAGGACTTGCTGACGGAGTCGGTGGAGGTTTGCTTCAATCAGCTGCTGGAGCTGTGCGACTGTCCCTCCGTGGGCGCCCTCATGCAGCCACACCCCGACTACAGATAGGGGCGCTTCAGCGGCTTTAGTTCTCTTCTGAGTGTAGAAATATCCAGTATTTTGTCAATGTGTCAAAGGCTAATATGATGCTACATCCAGTCGTATGGGCACTAGTTTGAGACCTCCACTCATCTGGATGCTGATCTCGCCTGTACATTGTATTGAAGCGTTAATCTCAGCCTTTTCAAATTCTGTCATTTCAATTATTTATATCCTCATCTTCAGGAGTGTCAGCCGAGTTTTCAATCAAGGGAGTTCATATTTGTACGCTTACTGATGAAATGTTCTTTCAGCTGTTTTATCTCGTGCACACCGATGTGTGACTGAGTGGAGTGAGGCAAGAGGAGGGGGAGGACCAGAGGGCCCGAGCGTGGGTCAATTTTGAGTAGTGGGACCGGGTATGAGCAACAACTGTGGGACCGTGAATGAGACCGAAGTTGTCAACATTGTTCCCGCATGTCAATGATCGCTTGTTGGTATCTTCTTCGCATAATACGTTTCCGGAAACTGCAGCATGCGTACATTGCAGACATTTTTCAGCTACAAGTATCGTTCATTTCATCGTCTTGGCTCATGTGCAATTGTCGCAACCGTTAACTTTTGGTTTGCAGCACCTGGTATTTCTGTAAATTTTTCAGCTGAAAATCTTACCCAATCGCTTTACTGAGCACAGCTTTAGATAAGAATAGCTTGCAGATGTTTAGTCTGGAGTTATTAAGTCGTTAAGAATGACTTGTTCAATTTTGTTCTTTTTCTTAGGAGAAAAATCTAAAATCTCGTTCTCTACGGCTTAATACTTCTTTTTCTTCTAAATTATGGGAATAGACATCATGCGCATCAAACTTTCGGTTGAACTGTTTTCGAAGACAAGGTACAAAAATGTGAATAATTTTATTTTGCATTATATAACCTTGTTAGAAACCTACACCTGTCTGCAGTCATTTGAGAAGTCTTAGAGGGTAAACCGTTGTCGTGAGTTATTAATGCTGCTATGTATAGTTCGCTTACTTCAGATGACATGAATTTGCTCAAATAAGTGCTAAGTTGTCAGCATGAGGTGATCATTTTCGATATACGTAGATTTTTTTTCGTTCATCAAGATCTTGAGTCTATTTCATAGTCGAGGTAACTAGAAGTGTGTTGAAATTTCCTTACTCAGAGTATCGATTTGTACGTGATATCGAAAATCGGACAAAATAGCTTTCAATTCTAGATTCCTTCAAATGTTTCTATTTAAACCAGTCGTGTTGTTTCCACGATGGGTGCATTAAGCGAATGAACTAGCATGTGGACACTTTTGTTTCATGTACAGATTTATATTGCCGGGTATTTTACGTGATGGAATAGCGTTATAAACATTTTCGGTCATTCGCTATGACGTGTGTTGACGATGAGGTTATGGGCATGGCTCGTCAAAACAAGTAAATTTATTTCGCTATTGAATGTTGCTTCTTTTCCGTGTTGAAAACTTTTACGATGTGATACTTGACTACCTTCAGTTGCATGCTTCATGTTTCGTGCGATTAGATATACTGGACTCACCATGAATACATCTTGCATCTCTATCTAAAGGACGTCCAACATATACTGATCTACGTATATGTTCCCTTTATTTCGGGCCAAGGTGCTCTTTATTTCGGCCCAAATTGCTCTTTATTATGTTCATTCTACGAAGTTTTGAGTGAAAAATTAAATGTTGGATGTTCTTCGCTATAAGTTTTTGAGTGATAGCTGCGTTGAAGTGAGCCTCATGCAACGTAGACCTTTTTTCATGTTTGAGAAACCGTCAACGTTGGGAGTGGAGCGACGAAACTTTTAGTGTCTGCCAACAGGGTTCAAATATCGATTCTGCATGGTAAGAATTGTGCGCGGCATTTCTTGGGGTCGGCTACCGTGTGTGTAGATTTTATGTCCAAGAATTATGTACTGGATGGTCCGCCTGTGACTTATTGTTTCAGTAATTGTTGCGTGCAACCATCACTTGTGAGTGTGGAATTTTTGAACAGTATTTTGAATGCATTCGCCTCTTGGACTACACGTGGGTTAACTCTTGACTGCAAAAATGCAGTGTTGAAACTGGGAGTTTAAAACTAAACTTTCTACAGCTAAAGGCTTCAATTTTGATTGATATGTCGTTTAAATATTACACCGACTAGAACTTACATCGTTAATTGAACGGGTACAGTTCACATATGAGTTGGTGTACCGGGAGCCGTTACCATGGCTTCGTGACAAACGCAAATTTTGTCAACTGTGGTTTAATTTTTGCAACACACTTGTACATCTAGTCGAAGCAAAGAACCACCGTTACTTTTGGATTTCACCATTGTTTTGCTCAAAGCTTTATACCAAATCTTTTCAGGGAGATGACTTTAGAACGAGTGAAGGAAGCCTTAACCTTACCGGACCTGACCTCCTGATCCTTAGACATAAAACCACACAAATTCAATTCAAACTCACGGGCCAGACATTTGTAGTGGCTAACGATGAGGTTTGACCACGATTGTTTTTTTTTTAAATTTGTGACGAACTTTTTCACGTACGAGGCAAGACGCCGAAAATTAGGTACAGCGGTGTAGAGGTAGATTCGGAAATGACAGAAAAATCGGCACAGCGGTCTTGTAGGGTTAAAGATAGACGGACTTCATGAGGGATGGACGGACGCGATTTGGGATGGACGAACCTTAACTGGAGATGGACGGAGCTTAACTTATGATGGCGGTGCTCACCTTGGAATTGACGGAACTTATTTGGGATGGACGCAACTTAGGGACGGACGGAGCGTAACTTGGGATGGACGCACTCTTACTTGTGATGGACGGCTCTTGACTCAGGGTAGATGGACCCTAACTGAAGATGGATGAGCCGTTTTTCTATCGAACCATGCAATGATCGTTGTCTTTCATACCTTTAACTTGTGGCCATATAACCTTAACGCACTAGTGACGCTCTGTCCATTGCCTTCTTGAAGCGCTTTCAGTTCATTCAAAGTAGCTATATTACGTGACGCTAATCAAAAGGAGCTGAATTTTCATAGTTAAATCATTTTTCAGAGTGAGTTTATTGCTAGGATTTTTCAAACGTTTTCAGTATTCTTTACGAACTTCAAAAACAAAAACTACAGCTGTTTAGTTAGTAAGATAGCTTTTTCTTCGGACGTAAATTCCCTTCAGGAGGATATAACTATTGTATCTATGGGAATTAGCACTCCCAGGGGGAAAATGTGAGGGCCCGAGCTGAGAGTTAGCTAGGCCTTCTTTTTGTTGAAATAA